>CAJHQQ010000233.1:0-276881 GCA_905132885.1 Moricandia moricandioides
CTTGTAGTGAGTTCCAGGGCATTCATTCTCCAATGCAGCTTTGATCTGGTCAACAACATCAAACCCGCGAGCCGAGTTGCTGTTAGGGTTAGAGCCTTTCTCAGTAACTATACTCCCACTGCTGTCTAGAAGCAACGAGCCATCACAGCCCTACACATACAATAATAGTTTCCTGCATTAATAGTTAGCTTGTTGAGCAAGTAACTTTAAAAGAAAACTGTTGAGTACCTGAACAAAACAGTCGTGGAAATGAAGCCTCATGAGAGAAGCAGCCATACGAGCCTCTCTTGCAACAGCTTGGGCTACAACTGACCTTACAATCTCCTCGGCTTTAGGGCATGAGCTTCTATAGAAACCTGGGACAAGTTTTCCTTCACCGTCCTCATAGTTGCTCTCGTCCTCGCAGATGCAGAGAGTAAGAGAACAAGCGAGAGAGAGAAGAATGAGGAAGCTTCTTGTTCTTGCCATCGTCTTTTTCAACTTGAGCAAGAAGAAAGTGAGATGACTTTGCTGTGATAAGAGATGTGGAAGATGAGAAGAAGAATGAAAGGTATTTATAGGCAAAAGAGTTAGTGGAAACTTTGGTGTCATGGAGATGGAGAGAAAGAAGCTAAAGGCAATAGAGTTGGTAGCTTAATTGGAGATAATTAAATCAAGTGAGGGAGTTTTAAAATGAAAATATTGAAAAGTGGTTTGAATTTAAGGAGACTAAATCTTGGGTTTGGTTCTAATCTTGCATGACTAGTTTGACTATTTCACCGTCCTTTTTGGTCAGTACTAGTATTTAATTGTTACTTTTATGTAAAAATTCAGTTATAACTCTTTACGTTTTACAAAGTTAAAAGTTAAAACCATTATTGATGCAATAAGTTAGATATATAGTGACCAAAATAGAAACAGAAAGTACGATCACGTTGCCGGTTGGTCACTTCTTTTTTTCTTAACAGAAAATTTTCTAATTAGTTTTTTTTTCTAATCAGTTGAAACTAAATAAAACAACTGAAATTCAATTCCGAAAAATGAGATCTACTCAGATCCGATTTGATGAAATATTTATGAAACATATGAATGGATCTCTGCTGTTTCTAAAATGTTATGGAATATTCTCTATAATGCATTAACTGAAAATGTAAATGTGACGTTTAATTCAATACTCCCTCCGTTCTTTTATATTTGACATTTTAGGATTATGCACATAAATTAAGAAATATTTATTTTTATCATTTTCTAAACAAAAAAATTATTAATTATTTACCTAACCATAATTCAACTAATAATAAAATAAAAGCTATAATATCATTGGTAATCTAACATTAATTACTAATAAATTTTACATAGAAAATTGAAAACGTCAAATAATTTGGAACAAAAAAATTCCTCTAAAACGTCAAATATAAAAAAACGGAGGGAGTAGGTTTTACCCTCCGGTTCAATATAATTAATGTTTGTAAATTGAACATAAACAAAGCGGCCCATTACGAGTGAAAATTAAAGACAAATACTCTAACATAGTTTTGAAATTTCTTTTGTCACAGATATAATTTAAGAATTAGAATAACCAAAATGTTTCATTAAAAAGTAAAAAGTACACTTGTCATCTTTATGAAATTGATTAGGAATGTATACTCATAACGGGATGTACACTATGAAATCTGGATATTGGGTTGCTAGGAATGTGCTCAATAGAAAACATGAGGAATCAGTGGGGAAACTAAGCACTAATGGGCTAAAGACATTTGCCTGAAAAATAAATGCCCCACAAGATTCGCCATCTTATATGACAGATGGTGTCAAGCTATCTGGTGGTTACGGGAAATCTAACAAGACGCCATATGTGTTTTGATAATCACTACCTTAGATGTGGAGAGCCTGGTGAATCAGTTAATCATGCTATCTTTGAATGTCTACCCACTTTACAATCTTGGCTCTTGCCTCAACACCATCGTGTCTGGAAACTTTTCCAACGATGAACGTTTATACGAATTTAGACTATCTCTTTTGAAGAGACAATGAGACTGAAGATCCGTCCCTATACAAAAACCCTTACCCATGGATTATTTGGTACCTATTGAAAGCTTAAAATGATAAACTGTTTAAAAGAATTTCAAGGGATTCTCTGCAGCTGGTAGACATGCAAAGAGTAAATGTAATGCTTGGTATGAAAAAAAAAACCCATAGGATTGAATCAACCAAATCAAATGAGTACACAAGTCCTAAGTTTGTACAATATTTGCTTGGTGGATGGATCATGGAAAATAGATGCAAATCGCAGTGGATATGGATGGATGGTTCAGAAAATGAGCAACTCTTAGGGTTGAAAAACAAAGTGAACCTTATGTTTCTTTGCATTCAGAAGTGGAGGCGTTGCTCTAGCAATGGAGAGTATGCTACAAAGCACCGACTGCCAACATTTTGAGACAAATTGTAAGAACCTACTAGCTATGATTAGGGATCCGAATGATTGGCCGAGTTTTTCCAAAGAGAAGATTTCCAAATTTCTAGATCTCCTACATGCCAAGAGCATAAATCAAACTGTAGATGGCTTAGCTAGGACTGCTCATACTTTTGATCGTTCTTTATCTTTTGTTAGTTGTTTTATTCTGGTCTCGATCCCAGACCACCTCAAGCTTAAGTAATAGAATATCCTTTTAACATACTTATATTCCTAGGATTAACTAATATAGATGTAAGGTTTAGAGTTAAGAGGTGGAGTTTTGGGAGTTAGGTTTAAAATTTTTAAAAATAAAAATTTAAAAATAATTCCAAAAACATTTTTGAATTGCAAAAAGAAAATTTGAAAAAAAAATTATGAAATAAAAAATTTTGAACTTGGAAACATATAATTCGAAACTATAGATTGTTTTATTAATTATTTATATTTATATATCTAGGGTATAAGAATTTTTTATCTTTTTAATAAAATATTTTATTCCTTTTTTAGATAATTTTTAGGATAAAAATTTTAAAATGATATATTTGAGAGAATTGTCTAAAATGAAAAAAAAAATCGTAAGATCAAAATTCCGAACACCATTTATAAAAGTAAACTAGATTTTGACCCGCCCTTTTCAAGGGCGGAACAATTTTATAAAAAATTTAAAATAAAAATATAGATTTGTATTTATATTTTAGTTTTATTTGTAGTTTAATTGTTTTTAACTTTTTATGATAAACATAATACATGTTCGTAATAATGGTTTGATGATAATCTAATGATAAGTGTATAAGAGCAATTTTAACCTAGGATCCAAAAATGGGGTGCTTATTTTTTTTGATTTTTTTTTAAAAATAAAAGGAACCAATTGCGGGCCGCCACGTATCAGTGGGGCCCGCAAACAGTGCAAACAACTAACCAAAAAGGGTGCTTAATTAAGGAAAATAAGAGTTGGTTTTAGGGGGTGCTAGTGGGCTCCACCCCCTTAAGCCACCCACTAAGCACCCCCATTGCACATGCCCTAAGATATATTGATGTTATTTGTATGATGATGATGTTTGTAAGAGATCATAATCAACCAAATTAGAAGAAAAGAGTATTAAAGTCGTCAAATATCATTTGTACGGTTCAATGAAAGTTATTGTGTAATTAATTTAATTTTGTTTACTTATAAGAGATTAAATGCTGGTTTAATTCAAGTTGACTGGTTTCATTTGTAAAAAAACAAGATATATGTAATAATTAGATTAGAGTGTATTAAACTAAATGGTCCATAAATTATACTCCCTCTGTTTCATTATAAGTGTCACTTTAGGTTTTTGCACACGGATTAAGAAAACAATTAATTTTGCATATTTTCTATATAAAAACACAATTACCTATACACCTAACCATATTTCAACCAATAGAAAAATAAACTGCAGCATAAAATTAATAAATTTTGCATCGAAAGTCGAAAACGACACTTATTTTGGAACAAAAAAATTTCCCTAAAACGACACTTAATATGAAACGGAGGGAGTACACTTTTCTAACAAACTTGAAACAGTTCAAAAGTTAATGATAATTTTTATGGTAGATAAATTTAGGACTTTATTTTAATAGAGTAAAATCTTAAACGCGTTTCTAAATATTTTGTTTTCATTTTCACTAATGATTTGGTGACAAAGCATGCGGCAAATCTTAAACGCGTTTTAGAAAAAAAAAATTGACACTACAAAATTTAAAATCCTCTAGACAAACCTAACTATTATTAAAAGCGTTATATTGTTTTACCAAGTCGTGATTTAAGATCTCACAAGTCTTCTTTTCTGTTACAAACAAGTCGTAATAGAGTATGAACAGTCTGTAACTGCTCTATTGACAAAACAAAAACAAGTAATATCCCTCAAAGTTTCATATGTTTATTGACTTCTAGACAAAAAAAAAAGAAGAAGAAGCAAAAGGGCCTTTATCCTTTTCCTATAATAAGACATGGATATGCAGGTAAAAAGCAATACCAAGGATAAAGAAAAGTAAGAACATTTCAACCTAATTTGCGATTCACACTTGCATTTCGTTTTGACTTGACGTCGTCTCCTTCTAGAATCTTGTGATCAGTAAACAAATACCAACGTGGTGTTGGCATATGAATTTTTTTTTTTTTAAATAAATTATTTTAACAATATTAATAAGATGTATGTGCTTAAAATTATATATTACTTTTAGTTATTCAATTTTTATTTTATTTAATTTATGTCATAAGTTTATTAATCTTTTTATCATACATAAATTTGCGAGATCTCTCTCTCTATATATATATATATATATAAAGTATTATTTTCTCTCTTGTGATGTTGTCACCTCATCAAATAGAGTCATTACAAATTGACACCTCACACTAATTTTTAAGAAAATATATAAAATTTCACATTTTCACTATCTTATTATTTATACTAAATATATTAACACAATATTAAATAGTCCATATATTTTTAGTGATTGAATATGAAATAAATACAAATCAATTGTAATTTTAAATAATAACATAATTTTAAATAAGCATTTTTAATGATTAAAGATGATTTAAACCAAAACCAATTATATTTTTTTAAATTAATAAATTTTTAGCATAAATATTAACAAATATAAAATTAAAAATTTGGTTGTACTAATATATTTATATTTTAAGTACTTTCACAAATTTATATTTTTCTTTAAACAATATAATCATTTACATCATATATTTTATAACTGGAAAAAATATTAAAATATTTACATAATTTTATAATTTTAATACAAGTAAATAAACTGAAAAAATATGAATAGTCATTTATCATTTGATATCATAAACCATAAAAACAGGAGAACTTATTAAAATAAGTATTCAAGAATTTATATTGTTCCATTAAGCAATATAATCATCTACAATATCAAAATCATCTACATCATATATGTTATATTATTTTAATATATATATATTGATTTGAAATAAATATTAAAATATTTACATAATTTATCATTTAAATAATGTAAATAAACTGAAAAGAATACGAATAGTCATCTACCATTTGATATCATAAATAAAACATAGCATAACTTATTAAAAATAGTATTAATAAATTTAATTATAGTAATCCCAAGGTTTGCGAGGAAGAAGATGTATTACCCCAAAGAAATTGCTTGTTGCGCAAGGAACTCTCCTCTCTCTCTCTCTCTCTCTCTCTCTCTCTCTCTTTCTCTCTCTCTCTCTCTCTCTCTCTCTCTCTCTCTCTCTCTCTCTCTCTCTCTCTCTCTCTCTCTCTCTCTCTGTATTCATGAAGAATCATATATTATGTTTAAATCATCTATGTGTATTAGTACAATACTAATTAATCTGATATAACAAAGCTCGAGTGATTTAATTTGTTATTTAATGAATGCAGTCATACGGCCATAGGCCAAAATCGTAGTGAAACTTTGGGATTAAAACACTAAATTTGAAGGCCCACCATAAAATTAAAACTCATATGTTATAGTTAATCAAAGTTATTATTAGAGGAATACCCTAGGATCGTACTAAAAAAAGTTTTTATCATTAAAATAGTCTCAAGGAGAAAAATGACCAAAATAGATTTTATTAAAGGATGTGAATATACATATATACCCCTTGGTTTAACTAATCTAGATTTAGGGTTTAGAGTTATGGGGTGGGGTTTAGGAGATGTTATTTAAAATTAAAAATATATATATATATATATATCAAAATTTTCAAAATAAAAAATGTATGTTTTGGTCACTTTTTTCTTAATGTCTATTGTTGCGACAAAAACTTCAAAATATCTATTTGAGAGATTTTCCCTTATTATTATCTTTCGATAAACAATAAAAGTCCAAATAACAAACCTCAATGACTATTCAATATATTATAATAATGATCAATATTATACATATGGAATATTTGAAAATGTAATAATATTACATTTCAGTGATACATAATTATCATCCAATAAAATTGAGTGAACTTTGCATAAAGCAAATAATATAATTCATTAAATAGTTTAAAACGTTAACAAATGACATTATTTAAGAAAATTACATGAAATTAGCTAATTCTTAAATTTAATTTACGAATGATTTATCAACCTCTTCCCACTGATATATTTTCTTGTTACTGCAAAAACCAAAAAATATATCTGAGAGCACATGTAACAGATTTAAAATTAACTTAAAGCTTAGTGTCAATAATTAACCTTCCATGAATTGGATTCTCTTGATAGTAGTAGAAAGGATAAACTGAATAATAAAAGGTATGTAACCATCAGCTTATTCATCTACATGTTTAGCGACAAGACAAAAATCTTCAGTCTCGACCCAAGTTTCTTCCATAAGATGAGATTCGTACCGAAGAATGAATATGTTTCTCACTCTTGCTTGAATTTTAATCCCCTTAACATGATTCCATCATTTGTATTCAATATATAAAAGAGAAGTATTGGTTACTTTGAATTACATGTACCTTTTCTTCGATCAACACCATATTAAATGTTGCACCCTGGTGAATGATATGTTCTTTACATATAGTTTTACTATTCACACGGATAATCCAATCTGTTTATGTCGAATTTAAATCTTATAAGTTGTCAATAAACCTTTTTGTTTGAATGACTAATTTTTCCGGCTTTCACATTCGAGATCTCGTGGATTACAAAATCTTGCCTAAAATATATTTATAAATAAATTCTATGTTTTCTAATACATACAAAAAAACTACATAATATAATTTTATTGACTTTCTTCATTCTTTTACTTGATATGTAATTTATATGATGTTTATATACAATTTCTGGGAGGTGAGATTTACAAAATAAATTCAAAATAAGTGTTTACGTATCAGTGTAGATTTTTATTTGATACTATTGTATCAGTAACGTATATTAATTTTTGATATTAAGAAAACTAGAGTTACTTTATATCAATTTTTATTATTATATTTTGATAACAAAATATAATAATATCTTATGAAAACTAAAATGAATAGCTGATTTGGAATATTTTATATAAAATGGTTAAAATGAAAAAAAAATATTTATAAGTTGGTCTATAATATGAGGGTTTAAAATTAACTTATCGATGAAGTTCGTTTTTAGACTATGGGATATTCTTTGAATTTTCTCTATCGGGTGAGAAAGAATCCAGATAATAAAGAATTAATATAGACGTCTCTGATTAACCTTTTTGAAGAATATATTTTGTATCTAACTTTGACATAATTATGAAGATGATAACTTAAATGTAAATTATGTGTATAATCAGTGTAATTTTAAAAAAGGAATACTTAAAATTTTGTATTAAACATCAAATCTTGCCTACCAAAATATGTAACTGAAATTTATTGAAGGAACACACTATTTTAAAAAAAATACATGAACTATCTATCATAATTTGAAAGGTTGTACAAATTACAAAATAATCATTTAATTAATGGGATACATAATTTTTATTTTTATTTTGACTTAGAAAACTGGCGAGTTTAGTTTGATAGTCGTGCTTTCATTTATAGGAATTGATAATTAGAATTTCCTAGAAAAATTAAAATACATATTGTTCCTAAATATCATCTATTTACTTGGATATATTCATAATATAGTGTTGTAATCAAATCATCTAAAAATTCAAAGAAATGATACAGAGAAATGATATAAATAATTTTTATAAATTATAATATTCAATTGATAATATTGCTGATTAACAACTTCCCAAAAATTTGGTGTCATAAATATTCTTAAAGCATCATCATTACACACCTAGAGACTAATAAACAGCTATCATCATTGAGTTTACATGACTTAAAGGCTATTGACGTAGACTTTTCAATCAAATGGTAGAAGAGAAAAATCATATATGCTCATAGTAACGTACCCTAGATTGGATAAAAGATTTTTATCTAAACATTTAACAATGATTATTTCTTTAAGATGATTTTAATAAATTTTTAATCATAAACTCACACTAAACCTACCAATCTTTATATTTTTCCTATAAGATCAATATCATTATAGCCCAACCCTAAATTAAGATTATAAAAAAAAAGACAGTGAAAAAGGTTAAAATGATTTAGGGTTGAAATAGTTTCCGATAATATAATGAGTAATTTTCCGGTTGTAAACAACCGGAAAATTACCACAAACAGAGTTTTTAACAGAATAAACAAAAAACTAAATAACAATCGAGTTTAAGAGATTTAGGTCAGTGGGGGTTTAGTCATACATGTTTGGCTCCCTAAGCTTGTACCAATTGATCACTAGGACCTTCACATCGGCTACCTTTGCTTCGGCAAGGCGTAGTTCAGATTCAAGTTTCTCCCTCTCAGACTTCAGTTCAGCTTGTTTAATAAGGTCATCAAGCAACTCGAGTTTGGCAGTCAGGGATTTCACATCAAGCTTCGCATCATGCAATACATCTTTAACTTCACCTTGTTCCTTTATCATCACAAGCATAGCCATGTAATGGGCTTGAGTTTTCATCAGACCCGGCCCTTGGGCCAAGCCAAGGAAGCAGTCGCTTCCAGCCTTTTTATTATAAAGATAATTTCAGCCACAATTTTCTTAAATTCTTCCTTAGTCTAGTGGTAAAATCTAAAAGTTATAGTCTTTCTTTGTGTAACCAGGGTTCAAAACCCCACAAAAGTAGCCATTTTTTTTAATTTGCTTCTAGCCATAGATTTCTTAGGGCCGGCTCTGGTTTTCATCCTTGCTTTCTTGTAACCTTCTTGATAGGTTGAGCCATGGTCTAATTCCAATGGACGTTTCAACTTCAAGTCACTCTTGTATGCTATTTTACCTTGTTCATAAAATAAAATACGATGAAAGAGATGAACTGATATATGAAATAAAGGAAAATCGATAACTTGAAAGTAATGAATTATAATTTTGATTATAAAAAACATATTGGTTAAGAAATATTAATAAGAAAACAATTAGCAAGGAAATCAATCGATGTGTTAGTTGTTCAAAATACACATATGCCCTCAAGCATTTACTAAATATGATATGGTTATGAACATTTGTAAAGTTTAGATATTTTGAGTTGACATATATAATTATCCCAATACTCATTTTATATCAACTGTGTTGGGTTAATTAAGATGGACTCTAAATATGACATATGTGTTTATAAAGCTTCCTACATGCTAACAATTAGTGATATGACGTCCGCTATTCTAAACACTACTCTTACAAATAAAAACCAAAGTAAAAAATTTTATTTCTGTTTATAGAATCCCTAATTAAATCAATGGCATACTCAACGTATTTCGGTCAATGCAAACGCAGAAGTCGTCTGGAACGTGATTCTCTTCAAGGCTCATTGACTCGATTCATCTCTTGCAAAACTCGTCTCAAGTACAATGCTATTTTCATGAGAGGATTTCTAGCTCAAGGTATCTTTTCAAAAACTGAGGTTAATCTTCGCAAAGTTCGCAAAATCATAGCTAGTGTAGATTGGATGAACACGGTGACGAATCTTAGAGCATTCTCTCCTAGAATAGTTAGAGAATGGTTTGCAAATTTATTTGGATCTAGTGACGGAGTCATGATTAGAGGAGACACATTTGAGCTTTCTTACATTTTAATCAATCATGTGTTTGACACTCCGAATGTTGATCATTGTGGGAAGTAGAAAGTTTGGATCAGGTTGTTGAATATTGATCGTAGGTCATACGAACAGATGGGAAAGTTTTCGTCTCGATGAACGTAGTCCAGTCTTTAATGTTTTGTACAATGTATGCATGACAAATTGGATTCCAAGTACAATATTGTGTATCTTGTGAAAATGTGTCTCCGGTTTTTATATGCTCTTATTCAGAATAAGCCAATAGCTTTTGTTCGTCTAGCATACGATCAGATAATGGATACGACAAGGCAATCAAATGGACAACAACCAATTGGATTTCCTAACCTGATTCATCAGGTCCTTGCATATGAGCAACTGATGAATGAGGTATGTGAATGGATTATCATGAAAATTTATGGATCTTCATATAAGACTTTTAATAAAGGTTTCAACATTCACCACACTCCACATCATATTCTCTCTCTTCCACATCATTTTCTCGTTCTTCTTTCTAATAATTCAACACCCACTCACTTTTTATATTTTACAATGGTTTGTTGAATTTTATTTAACACCCTATCTTATAATTATTTTTAAATAATTTTATTTTTGTATATGTTGTTGTGATTATATATTAACAATTATTAAATGAAACTAATTTACAATACTTAAGAATTAAACAAATATTTTAAATAAATTTTAATTTTTTAATTTTGTAAATTTTATAAAATTCAAGTATTAAAGAGGAAAATATAAAAACAAGAGTTTATTGTAGACTAATAGAAAAATGTAGTCGACATAGATGAGTTTTTATGTGTTCCAATCAAATGAAACAAGTCCCTATTTATGAAATATAAAAAATGATAAACTTTGATATAAAAGTATTTTTTAAAATAAAATTTTATGAGATAATTGATCTCAAATAATTGATGGAAAATAAAACAAATCAGAAATTTCATTAAGCTGTGGTTTAATGATAAATGGCTATTGGGAGGACCACTTTGGTTCATCTTTAACGATTCAACATTATTGACTTCTTTCAACTTTATCGAATACACCTAGGATTCAATTAGTTTTTCAACAAGTCATTGTAACTTTCAAGTATTGATTTTTTTTTAATTCAATAAGCCATTGCAAATAATGAATATGAACCTTAAGTTCATAGGAAAATCCAATTACATAATTGACTGCCAAATGCAATAAAATTTGTTAATCTTATATTCCAGCTGAAAAGGCTCCAATAAGAATATATGTCCTGAAAGGACGATTTATAATTTTATGGCAAGTAAAAAACATAATAGAATGCTTTGGTTCCAAAGAATCCTGGAAAATGAGCAAATATATGAATAGAGAATGAATCTCCTGAAGAGAGTGTTGTTATGGTTAATGTATAATCAGGTACATGAATAAATCATTGATGATGAAAAAGAGATCTCAATTAACCATATCATTACGAGTAAAAAAATAGAACTAAAGACAAAATAGATTATCGACAATAAATGAGAAAGCTTGCGATATAAATGAGGATCATGAATCTACCTCTATATATGAGGATAAATAGAAATTATGGCCAAAAGTGAAATGTGGCAATCAAGTCTATATAAAGCTCGTAAGAAAAACGAAACATTTTTGGACCAGAAGTCCAAGCATCTAAAAGGTATATATATCTCCCGAGAAGGAATTGAAAAATGACTTTGCGGAATGCAAAACGGCCTATTACATGATCAGTGGAGAAACTATAATATGCAGCATATTGGTATGTCTGGCTGGATAATACAACTTGAGTTGAATGTCAATATTTTATAATCTCTGAAGGATTAATGCTAGCAAAATTATATTCCCAAAAACTCCGTAAAACTCTGGAAGAGTTATAACAAACCGTATATAATAAAAAAACTTATGAATTTTTTTTTAAGAGAAGTATTAAGATATCTTCAAAATTTGAATATCTATTGAAAGAGATGTTGTTTTAAAGATCATGATAAGATTTTATATAAATAAATACTTTGGAGATGCTAATGGTAATGAAGCATTTGTGAGCATATATATATCTTGCAAGTCGTATCTGATAGTTTTTTATACTAATTTATTTGCAAGATACAACTCATCTCCTATTCATAGACATTAGAACGGAATTTAGAATATATACATTCTCTCAAAGGTATGTTTTGATTTAGGATTGAATTTTTCTAGAAACCCCGAGTTTGGTATGGTTAGTTTTGCAGATACATGATATTTATCACATCCTCATAAAGTTTGGTAGAAAATTAGATACGTTTTTACAATTGTGAAACCCAATTTCTTGTTTTTCCCTAAAACAAACTCTGGTTGCAACTTCTTCAAATTATGCAAAAACTATTTCACTTCATGAAACATGTCGAGAATGTGTATGGCTTAATTTACTGAGCCATCATATACAAGAAGCGAGTGAAATAGTTACCAAGAAAGAACAAAACATATTCCTCCAAAAAATTTCTTGTACATACGAGAGCTCAAAAACATCAATAAGTGGACATCAAGTATATACGGTCATGCAACAATATGGTTGACTTGTTCACAAATCCGCTTCCCACTACAACATTCTAAAAACACGTCTATGATATCGTAATGCGATGCTTGTGTGACCTATGAAAAAAAATCTATGTCTATCATTTTCAAAGGTAGCTAACATCATTATACTCTTTTTTTTCGTCATAATTTTTATCTCTTTGAATTTTTTTTATAATTAGATTTTTAACGAGAAAATATGTAATACAAGATAAATAATCAAAAGAAAAGTGTTAGATAATATCAGAAGAGGATAATGATTATCCATATGTTTTGTCATTTTCTTATTAAGTTAGCCACTTCACCGATTCTTACCCCTTACATAAAAACCTTGTGTGATAAACAAATAAGAGTAGACACAAGTTTTTACTCTCTCTAACTCACGTGTTCTTCTTCACACACCAAACATATAATTGTAATAGAATATATAAACTCAACCAAATATATATAGTTATAGTTATTTGCATTCTCACCTACTATTCGACAATTGGTTTCCTTTAAAATATTTAACAAATTTTCAATAATTCAGCACATAAGATAATCGCGGTCCATATGAATCGAGTATCAAGCTAGCAATAACTAATTGGGCCAAACATTTAAAATGAAAAGCAAATTAGGCTCAGAACAGTGTGTGGGCTATCCTAGTTTGAACTATATATATATCATCTCTATATTTCAAAGTGGTTTAAAATCCAGAAGAATACTGGTGTTTACAATAATTAGGACGAAAAAATATGAAATGCACTCGCATCTACGCACCAATACACATTTATAGTCTTTTAGAAAATAAAAGAATCCCACACATACATATTTATAAATAGCCAGACCTAATAATTGTCTCATGTCATGACTGAAAAATAATAGCCTATCGTTAGTGATGAGATCATCTTTCTCTGTTTTATTTATTTTAAAGTAAACAAATCGGAGGAAACTGCCAATGATTTTGAACAAGTGTGTAGCCGTGTAGGTTCACATATACGAGAAGAAGAAGACAGCCGATATTATATATATAGGCGGTGCTTGCGAGCCTGTGTCATAATAACATAAAGTTTTTTTCTTCTGTCGCTAACATAAAGTTAATGCTCAAAGCCAACATAAAGACACAAGACCAACTTTTTATATTTATAGATAGCACTAAAAAGCACAACAAAAAAAGATGATAAAGATAAAACATATGCCTTATTTATTCACAACGATACAAGTATACAAATAAGTTCATCAAGGAAAAAAAAAATTCATCAAGAAATTTAGAAAAGACAAATGAGAAAAGCAACAAAAGAAATTGACATTGAGTATTTCCATGGCCACATCTTTCCATGGCCACATCTGTACTGAATATATATCTTCAAGATACCATGTATAATAAAGAGAAACTACATGAAGATATCGTAAATTGGATATCATTTTTTAAAAATCTAATCAATCAAAAATATTATAACATTTTGGTTTATGAGTTAGTGATTATTATTTACGATTTATTAGTTAGAGTATGAAGTTAGGTTTATAAACTTTTATAAATAATTATTAAACATTTATAAATCATTTAAAAAGATTAGTTTAATCTTTTTCAAATTTAAGGTATTTATGAATAGTTATCTTTTAAAAATAAATTTGAAAAATGCATCAAATCTATGGTATAATTAAAATTCTCCTTTTTATAAATGTTATATGCATTGAATAAACAAAATATTGGATTTGCTTTCCAAAAATAATTAGCTAAAGCAGCTATGTTCTCTGTTTCAAATTCTTTCACTGGGATTTACGGACGATTTTACAGCCAAAAATTCTATATGTATTCTGAAAATTCACGTCTAACTGCATTATCTGAGACGCTCTGTTAGATTTATGCTAGCGGTGTTTCTTACACTATGCTTTAAATCTCTTGTAAGTCTTTTCTTTATTAATGTATATAATTATGCTTTCTTTATGATTCTAAACCCAAACTTTTTGGTATAAAAAATTAATGAACCGTTAATTAAACCACTGGACAAAGGGATCCAAGGCAACACTAAGATCATCTTCCATGGTTCACTTTATTTTTCTTTTTTAAATAGGGTAACTCTATAATAGAGTTGTGTTCAACTCTAAAAATACTTTATTTTATAGTGAAAATAGAAGAATGAACAAAAAATAAACAATTTATTTTATATATAGAGTAAGCTCACTTTTTATTTTATTATAGAAAAATAGAGTATCATTGAAGTAATTTTACTCAAAATTTATTTTAAAATGGAAAATATAGTGGAGTTGGAGATACATGGTGTTTCTGTCTAAGTTAAATTGAGGAGAAAGGTTTAACCAGAAAAAAGTATAAGCTTGACCAAAGAAGATTTTATTGATTTCGAAATGAGTAATGCTGGTACACAATACTTAAGTTAAGTTCAAAATTAACTTTAATAATCAAATTAAAAAACTCTCCAGAATGTGAATTTGGGATTATTCAAAATTTTACCAACCCAACAAGTGCTTTCCAAGATTCGAAGCAATATATTGTCGATAATTGTCAGTTATGTAGCCAATTAGTTTTATAAAAATGACATTATGAATTATTTCATAAGAAGAAGACAACTCCTAACAATATTTTATGTAAAACAAAATAAGTACCGTATAACAAGTGGAAGACAAAATGATGGTAACCAAATCATACCAATTATAACATTTAAAATCATAATTTATTTTATTAATAAACAAAAGCACACACCAATACATAACAAAGGACAACCCATATATTATATATATGCCCCAAATATATATATAAGTTTATTAAATCCTCCCAACTAATCAAGATGCATGTACTTTAGTTATACATCTCCACACCAACCCAAAAACACAAAAGCTAAACTTTAAAAAGGGACAATAATACTAATTTTTTAAAATTAATTTCAATTCAATACATATTGATATCATTAGCCATGATAGGTTGGTTAGTGTAAACCGAACCACCCCAATGATTAACGCCACTCATCATCATCATATCATCGTAATATCCGTCGCAATTAATCCCAGCCGTTCGATCATCGAACCCAAAGCCATCGATCTGATCATCACCACCGTTGTTCGTCGTCGTCACGAGATCGACGATCTCGTTCAACGACTCGAGTCTGGTGGTCAGCTCCGCCATCTGAGCGGTCAAAACGGAGTTCTCGGCTTGGATCTTCATGTAAAGCTGAGATGTGGTGGTGAGGCTCGTCAAGATCTGACGGTTGTCGCTTGAAAGCTGATCGATCTGAGCCGTTAGATCGTCGACGTGCTTCTGTTTACGCTGTCTGGATCTACGAGCAGATTCACGGTTAGATAGCATTCTCTTGCGTTTCCGCTCGTCGACGGTGACGCCGTCGGAAGAGCTCGAGCTCCGGTATGTGTTGTTGCTAGATGAAGCCATTTTATTACAAGAAAATTACAAAAAAGGACAGATTTTGTTTGTTGGTTTTTTTTAGATTTGTCTGAATATATGATGTAATAATTAATTTTTAAGGATTAGAGTTTTTCAGCAATTCATGAAACGTTGTAAAACCAGTAGAGGAAGACGACGGAGAAAGATTGAACGAGATGGGTTCTACGGCAGAGAGCAGATTTAACCGTGAGCCCGGAGAGCAATATTTCGCAGAGAACGGGAGTCATCAGTTTCCGATCATCAAATTCTCAGTTTAATGATATAACAGAGAAACAGAGGAGAAGGAGTTATGTTTTTTTTTTTTTTGAATATGTTATGGAGAAGAAACAGAGGAGATATCTGAATTTAAAGAACAAACAGAAAACAAAACAAAAGATGTTTGGAGATAAGGAAGAGAATATGTGTGAAGGGGAAAGAGGTTTTTGATGAAGGATTTGTTATGGATTATATAGAAACCAAATCTCAAGCATCCACTTGATCTTTAAGTTTTTTTATTTTTATTTTTATTTTAAAAGCAAATAATAGAAGGTGGAGATTTGTTTTATCATATTAAAGCAAATCTGTGGGTGGGTGTACTTTCCTTTTGTTTTTTAAAGGCTGTATTTTAAAAGAAATTTAAATGGTAAGTGCGGATTTTTGTGTGGTGTAATTATGTTGTGATTAATGCTATAGTAGAGAAATAAAGTGGGTAAAAGTTGGCCAGATATCATCGGGAACAAAACAGTCAATCTCTCTTTCGTAGATAATCTTGAATATATACATATATTTGTTACCATAAGTTATTATTCATTTTGAATATTTGACATCTATATTATTAAAATTGAAATAACTTTTTGGTACTTTTTAAAAATATGGATAACATTATGATTGATAATTGTTTGGACACACGGATAACAGTACAAATTTTTTTTATTTATTTATAAATTTAGCTTTTACATTTACAATAAATTAATTACTTCACTTTTGTATATTTTTTTATTTACAGATTTTGGCACTACATTTAAAATCTATATTATTAAAAGTAAAGTACATTTTGGTGCTGTTTGAAAACATAGATAACACTATGATTGAAAATTGTTTAGACACAAGGATAGCAGTATAAAAAAATACTTCTTTTTATTTACAAATTTAGCATATGAATTTATAATAAATTAAGTACTTCATTTTTGTCTATTTTTTTTATTTACAGATATTAACACTGCATTTAAAATAAATATAAATTAAATAATTACAATTCTAAAGTTTTTCTAACTAAATCGATATGGACCATTAAAGTTTTTTAGCATGTTTTTTCATTGTAAAATAAAATTAATAAAAACAACATGTTAATATATGGATAGTACAATTATATCAAATTGCATCAAATAATAATTTTTTAATATAATATTATGTACAAATAAAAAAATATTATCAAACATCTATATTATAATATAATATATTATACTCTATATGTAAATTTCAAAGCATAATAACTATACATGAGATTTTTATAAAACTAGCGATTTGTGAGTTTACGTTCAAGTTAAAATAAACACTCGCGTGAGGACACAGATCAAATTCTAGAATAGTATTAAATCAAAGTGATAATATATATTAACAAGGAAATAAAAAAATGACTGTCAGTTTCTAAGAAATAATATATTCAAAAATTATTTGGTAAAATATTAATGTTCAAGATTTATTTGGTGAACAAACATTTTAATGGATTTAAGAGGTGGATTTATTAAACATTAAGAAATAAATAACTCATAAGAGAAACCCCATTATGTTATAAATTAGATGATTGTGGATGCAATAATCATTGGATTAGACAGAACCGGATCCGACCATGGATATGATCGGACCGACCCGAAAGGAATCTAACTCGGCCCAAAAGGAATATACCATCGATGGATGGATAAGGATAGACCAAGACTTTTCCTTTTCTTAGTTTGATAAGGTTTACCTTTCCTATGTTTATCTAGGAATATGTTATATTACCATTTATCTATTGCAAGCTCCCTATATATAAAAGGCATGATGTATTCGATTGAAATTATTCAGAATCAATATAGACAAGTTCCCCGATACTTTCTTAACACGTTATCAGCACGATACGTCTCTCATAAACCCTAAGTTAATACTCAGCCGCCTAAAAACCCTAATCCTAAAAACACCATCGATTCATCACCTAAAGCTTTCTGCATCAAAGTGGTTCGATCTCTCTTTCTAATCGAACCATCCGCGATAAGCACCACCCTTACCCGCGATACGCGAACAGCCGGCACAAGCACACAACCGCGATAAACCTTACCCGCGTGAGGACTGAATCCGTGACAGAAGCTTACCCACGTAAGCCCTTACCCACATACATTCCAGACGATCCGCGAACGACGAACGAACAGCCGACACAAGCACAAGTCCACCCGCGAACCAGCCGGCACACACAAGTACACACCCGCGGTACTTACCATCCGCGATAGAGATTCCCAACCTGATACAACCGGGAATCACCACCCCATACACACGGAACTCACCCGAACCAGAACTAAACACCCGATAGAGGTTAACCAGCTTACCCGCGGACACACGATCATCCGCTCACACCCGACACACCCGGGAATCACCACAATCACCACCCGATAGCAGTCTATACCGTACGACCCACGAACCAGCACCAAGGGCACCCGATACACACCTAATCAACACCCGATAAGGTCCAGGGACTCGCGACCAGCTCGTACACGACCCGCGATCAGTCCAACTCATACGGTGGTCCATATCAACCCATCTAAGGCTCACGGTAACCCTATAACCCTAATTTACTAAATTAGATCCTAGAACTTTGCTAGGTTGCTGGATAGTTTAGGGAACCTCATCCTGATCATCTAGGGTACACATCCATTGTTTGAATTCATTGATTGATTGAGTAGTCTGATTGTAAATCACATAGAAACCTGGTGATAGGTTGTTAATCAATGAAACCCTAATTTTTAAATTGAATTAAGATTGATAGGATTGTTTTGAACCCTAAACCTAATTATGTTTTCATAAACCCTAATTTAAAATTGAATTGGATTGATTGCTTGATTGCTTGCTTATTTTGATTGATAACCTAGAATCTAATTACTAGGATTGTTAAAACAAAACTTTACAACTGTTTTTAAAATTGAAACCGACCACATGGTCATAAAACATAAACCATCTAGGTTACTAGATTAAATCGATCATATAGGTTGATAGATTGCATTGCATAATAATCATACTGGCCGTATGGCAATGCATAATCATAAAACCGACCATTGTTCATTGAATCATCATTGTCTTGATTGCAATTGAACTTATAAACACTAATGATAAGATTTATAAAATCTGAAATCTAAAACACATAATTATATGGTTTCAGATGTCGAAAATCAATAACTTGGAATATGCGGCCCTTAATCTATCTGGAGATAATTACCTCTAATGGGCGCTTGATACCAAGATCATCTTAAAGTCTAAAGGACTCGGCGAAAGTATAATATATGACAATAATGTCAATGAGAATGATAGATACCGAGCCATACTAATAATAAGACATCACTTGGCCGAGAGTCTCAAGGATCAGTACTTGACAGTCGAAAATCCTCTCGAACTCTGGACAGAGCTGAAAAGCAGATATGATCACCAAAGATCGATGATCTTACCCAGAGCTCGTTATGATTGGACACACCTCAGAATCCAAGACTTTAAGTCTGTGGATGAGTACAATTCCGCACTGTTCAAGATCGTTTCAAAATTGAATCTGTGTGGGGAAACGATTACGGATAAGGATATGTTAGAGAAAACTTTTACACGTTCCACACAAGCAATGTGTTGCTCCAACAACAACATAGAGAAAAGGGCTTCACCACTTATGCTGATCTTATTTCTTTTTTGCTCCTTGCTGAGCAGAACAATGACTTGCTAATGAGAAATAGTGAAATGAGACCTCCAAGATCCACACCATTACCTGAGACACATACAACTAATGCTGATAGTGAGGCAAACCACGTCCATTCTAATTCACATGGTCAAGGCCGTAGGTGGTCAGGACGTGGCCGCGGTCGAAGTAATTACGGTTGTGGTCGAGGCAGCCCTTATGGTCGAGAGAATGGCCGAGATAGAGTCCAGAATAACTCGTATGGTCGAGAAAATGGATGAGGCCGAGGGAATCACTTCAAACCCTCACAGCCGACCAAATCTGTGTGCCATTGGTGTGGAATGAGCAGTCATTGGGCAAAGACTTGTAGGACTCCCAAACATTTCTGTGATCTATATCAAGAAAGTTTAAAGGGAAAGAATCGTGAAGCCCACATTATAGTCTAAGATGATGAAAATGATTTTGATCATGAAAAAGATGATTCACTAGAATATGAGACTTCTGATTGTCTCAAAGATGATAAATAAATTCGACATCTGTAATCCTTGATTGTTTTATTAAAACTTATTTTGGTGTTTGACATTTATATGATTCATTTCTATAATTTCATTTCCATGATTGTCATTTCTGTGTTATTGATTGATAAAATGACAATAAAAGGATAGTCAATCTAATATAGACCACTGCTAAAGTCATTGCCATAAAGAGGCACAAATTTATTCACCCAAATGAAAGACACATTGAGTTATATACTTAAGTATGAATGGTTTCCACATTGAACCAATGGGCAAAGGAAACAAAATTTCCTTTTAGATTATAAATCGTCCAAAGCCTTATAAGAAAAGTGGTCAAAGACTATACCTATATACTATGATATTGACTATGCCAAGGATCAGTATGATAAAGGCAAAAGCCATGGTATCATGAATACCCACAAAATTTTACACTTAATGGCATTGACTGGATTAGCCATCCAAGTCCAAACGTGATGCAAAGAAAGATATTACAAAGGCACAAAGAGTTATCCCGTAAAATCTCACGTTGTGTAACATGTGCACAAGAGAAACTCATTAGGCTCTATTGTCTCAAGCACCACGTGATTATAGTATGTCCATGAGGGGGAGTGAGGACAAAACCATTATCCATGAACATACTACAATCACGTGTGACATGGTCTAAAACCATAATGCACTTGGCCGAATTCAGGCCACTACCTAATGTACTTGACCGAATTCTTTAAAATACAATGGTCACTATCTACTGCTTGAGGACACATGAATTTACATGTCTAAGATTAATATGCATCAGGCCATATAAGTGAGCATAGATATTCTCATCTCAGATTAAGGGTCATAAACCAGACATATACCATCTTAAGAGAATTTGAATATACCACCACAAACATATGTGCCACTTAAGATGGAACCTCAGAAGAGGATTGAGGATGAGAATATATGTTGGATGAAAATACATCTTTCTCCCACGTGATTTTAAAATGTCTTGAGCCAAACATGGGTGATCTAATAAGTGACCAAGAACGCAGATTACATTGACCTCAGTGATCTGATCATCCAACATTAAAAGGGAGAAAGTTATAAGCTGGTAAAGAGAATGGTATTAACCATCATTTTCTTGGCAAGATCCTCGGACTAGTAAATATAAGACGTCCAAATGATATAAAAGCTAGCAGAACTAGATGCCAGACACATTGACCCAAAAAATCATACCAGCTTGCACCAATGATTTTTTTGTCCTAGAAGAGACACAATCAAGTTGCTACATAGTCTATATAAAGATAGACCAATATGTTCCGTAAGATAAAGGGACCTCGGAAGGATAAAATGAAATGGTGCATAGAAATGATAAATTCCCGAGGTCATAAAAGGAAACCATTCCCAGACATAGAAAATGGTCGACCACAATATAAGATACCATACAATGGACTTTGGGACGCCAAAATCCATGGTACTTAAGGTGATTTGGGACGCCAAACACCATTATATTAAAGGTCATAAGATTGCAATCAATTATGTCATGTCTGGAATACAATAGAACGCAGAAAAGGGTATCGATACCAATGATATATAAGAAAGCGCAAACAAGGTAGCACTTGAATATAAGATATAAAGCGAGGATCATAAACACACGTGTGAGTACTCATAAATATAAGAAAAACGTGGGGTTTAAAAGTTTTAAAAGAACCTATAAAAGAGATGGACGTATTGGCCATAGAACGCCATCCGATAAACCAGTGAATGAGTCCTGTGAGAGTAAAAGAAATCGTGAGATATAGGATATGACCATATGATCTAAGGTATTCATATTCCAACTTAAAAGCATTTAAATAATGGCTTAATTACACAAGTTTACTCACAGAGACCAATGAACATATTATAAAATGATATAAGATCTGTGGTGGATGCTACTACAATCCGAAATTGATAATGTCTGGAAAGAAATGATGATGTAGTAAGCAATATATTAATCACTGGATAAAGGTACTAAAGGTACCATAAAGATGAAAAAATAAATTCTCAAAGAACGACTTTGTTCCTTAGCCGTCTAAGAACTGATGTAATGCAGCTGCATATGATATAATATTATCAATCAAATGATAATCAGTGAAAGAGTTCTATAAGAACCATCAAAATCAGTTCATATATTCATATAAGAAATGAAATTCCTTGTGTTTATAATGAAACCAACTTAAAGAAAGTTGATTGGTTCCAAACGATACAAGTTATCGATTGATTCTTGGACAAGTTATGATCATGATATTTGGATCATAAGATCGTGGTCTATATGGTTTATGGTTGGTCCATAACTAAGAACATATTGAAAGAAATATGAAATGGTCGTAAAGAATGTTGATTCCATCAATGTCGACTATAGCAGACTATAAAAGCTGCGGTCGAGGGAATCGGTACAAGTATGGCTGAACATATAGCCATAATGACTAACATGGTCAAGGTACCTATGGTCGAACCAAATGATCGTATAAGACCATAAAGGTCGAGGGTGAATGGAATCCACAATGCCGACCATGACGGTCATAAGGGTCGTGGTCGAGAGAAAATTGCATGATCGTGATCGACCATACGACTGCTGTAAAATTTTATCCAAGGTCCCTATAGCCAAGTTAATTACGGCCAGAGAAACCTTATGAACGACCATATGACCATGTAAAACACATAATGATCAAGAAAGGAATCATTATGGTCGTGGTTAAGTAAAGAGGTCATGGTATATACAGTGAACCACAAGACCCAACCACGAATGGCCTAGTTGTTGGCCATAGATACCATATAAGCTAACCATTGATAAAATGGATGACCAGATCTATATCAAATGGATATATTGATCATAACCATAATCCATCAGCTTGCATACAACTCTGCATAAATTTAAAATATAGCTGATGATGAAAAAAGGTAATGTAAGGTTCTAAGGAACTAATGGTAATGGTAAACTTATACTTCGTTATTTATTTACATGGAACGAAAGGTTTAAAGTTTGTTTACACTAACCATACTAACCAACCCAAAGAAGGGAAAATTGGTTTTGCAGATGCAAATTTTTGTTTGATCATAAACAGGTTATGAATTTACTCATGGTGGCATTACAACCTCATGAAGATCATTGAAACAAACCAAGGCCGCAAATGTCATTCAACCATCCGAAAATATTGGCATCCATGAAGTAGGCGAGGCCGCAAGTAACATCATCAACCGTCCAGAAGTATTGATCACACATGATACAAGTGATTAACCCGGTCGATGAATCAAAGAGTTACGATGGATGATGATAACATAGATGGTCGATAGTGATTCACCAATGGAGGGAAGTTTCGACCATCATCCCTAAAGGCGATGCATAGTTCAACTGGAGGATGATACAATCTGTGACTCGATAGGAAGGATATGACACGTGAAGATGGTTTGTCTAATGCCATAGACCAGAATATGGTAAAGAAGACAAGAACAAAGAAGTGCAAGTATGGTCAAGAGATAAGCTCAACCGATTTACTTCAACCAACCTCTACTCTCAGAAGATGGTACACGAGATAGAAATGAGAAGACTGAAGAATCTATAGTGGTGCATTCATCAGGGGGAGTAATACGGTTGTACTCTTTTTCCTGTCTATGGCTTCCATTTTACCACATTGGATTTTGGGTTTACCATATAAAGGTTTTAACGAGGCAACATACCAAACGTATTATGAGCTCAATATGGTTATAACATCCAAGGGAGAGTGTTATAAATCAGATGATTGTGGATGCAATAACCATTGGATTAGACAGAACCGGATCCGACCATGGATAGGATCGGACCGACCCGAAAGGAATCTAACTCGGCCCAAAAGGAATATACCATCGATGGATGGATAATGATAGACCAAGACTTTTCCTTTTCTTAGTTTGATAAGGTTTACTTTTTCTATGTTTATCTAGGAATATGTTATATTACCATTTATCTATTGTAAGCTCCTTATATATAAAGGGCATGATGTATTCGATTGACATTATTCAGAATCAATACAGACAAGTTCCTCCATACTTTCTTAACAATTTTTCATTTATATGATAGATTCATATTATATCAATTCTTCGAATAATATTTCGGTTGGTTTTAAACTCCAATCATGATTTTCTGTACTCGACAAATGATGATTTTCCAAAAATAAAATAAAAATTGATGATGCAAATATAATGTTTTTATGTAAAAATGAAAATATGATGTTAATATAAATCATCATATTTACATATTACGGTTAATTTTATGTCAGTTAAGAAAACATATTTAATTTTGTTGTAATTTTGTGTCAGTTAATTAACCTCAAAATCATTAATATATTGAAGATTTTAAAATGGTTTAATTCATATATACGATTTTATATAATTTATAATTAATTTATTTCTACAGAAATATATATTTTATCATTTATTTATAATTTTATTTTTTATCTTTGAAAATAATATGTGATATTTAGCTATACTTATTATATTATCATTTTTAATTTAAAATTATGAAAATATATATTATTAAAAATTAGCTTTAAAACTAAAAAAATTGAATACAAAAAAAATTAAATAGATTTATTTTTAATTTTATATATTATAAATTCTTTACTAGTTCAAAAAATCCATAGGAAAATATTAAACTAGTAGCATTTTTATATTGTAAATATTTTTATAATAATAATTTATTAGCTAATAAAAAAACTTTTGCAAATGCTCTGTTAATCAAAAATTTAGATAATAGTTTTTTTAATCTACTTCCTATTTCAAATCCCAAACTTACACATATATTGTGTTATTCTGGCTCTTTCTGATTTTGATATTTTGTATTTTTAAGTTACTTATCTGAATAATACTAAAAGAATTTAAAAATATTTGAATTATTTTAAAAAGAATTCCCCGACTCGGAGATTTTTTTGATAAATTTCCAACTAGTGAGGATTTTTTTTTTAAAGTCCGACTAGTGCGAATTTTAGTTACCGTTGGTTTTTTAATTTGTTAACCATTAACATCACCTACTTCCAGTCTTCGACTACAGAGCACGACGCTGTATTTGAACGGAATCTCTTTAATAGATCTGCACCGTAGAAACCACGTGCATAGCGCAATCCATGTTGTCAATGAGCGGCTCTTAATATTCATCAAAAGTTCAATCTTGCAGAAAAAGAACTTATAAGACAATGTAAAGGGAATCCACACTTTACCTCTAGGCAGAGGCAGGGGACAACAGTCACATGGGTCCAGAGCTTATGTCTTCGGGAAATTCATATTTTATGGGAAGTCGTCTAAAATACTATTTTAATATTTTTTAATTATATTTACTTTTAATTTAATAAATATTATACATTTATATTTATAGGGTTAACTAATTTTGAATTAAAATTTACATATGTGAATTAGAATAAAATTTAAATTATTTTTTAAAATAAACAAATATTAAAAATTATTATTTTTTAAATAATTTCAAAAAACATTTTTGAATTTCACAAAGAAAATCTGAAAAAAACAAAATTTTGAAAAATTATTATAGAAATTTTAAATATGAAAACGTATAACTCAAAAATTGTTAAAAAAATATTATTATTTATTTAATATTTATATATCTATAAAAAAAGGTATAAGTATCATTTGCTTTTTTAATAAAAAAATATTTGTAAAAATATCTTTTTAATAAAAGTAAATTTGAATAGTACAAGCAATACGGTTAATTTGAAACTCTTTTATTCATTATTTTTATTGGTATAAACTAATAAATCTACAAAAAAATCCTTAAATAGAGATCAAAAGAAGACTAATTGGTGTGTTAGAGTAAGTTTTAATCCCGATTAATATTACTTATTTAATAAAGTTATTTACAAAGCTATGATAATTATTTAAATAATTATATCAATAGGAATATTCCAAAATAAAAAACACCACCAAAATTTCATTTTCAAAAAGTCACATCTTTTTAGAAAATCGTCTTATATGCTCCATCAAGGGAAACTAACTAAAATTTTAGAAACTATTTAGAAATATGTTGTGATATCTTTAGGAAAAAAATACACCAAAATGTATTTTAAGAACGTCATTTGTGGTGTTCATTCTCCACCATGTATTGAGGATCTTTCTTTGCCAAACACGTTTATTAGTTTGAAAAATATGTGTGTTGCTTTTCACGAATGACGTCCAGATTTACGTATCACGTATAAACAATGAAAATATAAAATGTATTTTTGAAAACAATGAGAAATTAAATTGAAAAGTTAGGTCGGAAGGGCCCATCAAAATATGGCATACTCTTATTTAGCTTTTTTTCCAAATGGTTTTGATTATTTTTTGTCAAAGTATAAGTGTACAACCAGCATATATTACAAATTCGCTATAATTTAAACCTATACGCACTACCAAGTTATTAAGATATAATAACCATGAATATGTAGATTGTACATAACAAATTACCTGGAGACACAATATTTATTAAAACAGAACTATTCCAATGTAATATAAGTTTTATACTGTATTGAAAAATACAGAAATGGGCTGCTAAATGAGTCACAAAAAGGTTGCCTCCAACTTTGAGAAAGAAATAGAATAGTGGAAAGATGAGGAGAAAAGTAACTGTTTATAAATTAGAAAAGTCACTTCATGCAACCACAGCCCCTAGCTCAGACCATAGGTCAGACCTTATATTGATCCATTCCTTTATTTTTGTTATTTCTATCAGTTGGTTTAAAATTGGTAAGAAAAAGATGTAAAATAGAATTTGGGTTTTATTATAATTTGAGGTATTAATATATAAATACTGTATTTCAGTTGATAATTAAATTTCAAATATCAAAATAAATTATAATTAATTTTGAAATGACAAATAGTATAAAAGTATCTCAACTTTGTTTTGTTGGGTTCCTAAACAAAACCTCTTCTTGTTCTCTCTACACCTTTTATAATTTGTTTTATTTTTTTATTTCTTAAATACTGGATTAGAGACTGCATTAAGGTTGCTCTAACTGATGAGGGATATTCCCTACAAAAATTGTTTTATATTCATTGAACCTCCTTATAAAAGTTTAAACTTGTAATGGACATAGCACTGGGTCACTTATGTTATGATTATTGAATTTGATAATGTTATAAGTGACTTATAAGTCAGCATTTTCGACAAATTAATAATTTACTCTCGAAAGCTTTTTGTAGTTGGTAAATTCAGATCAACCTTATTGTATAATTAGTATGGGTGTATTTCATTTTTTGGGTTTAAAAAATCAAATTTTATTTTTCATTTTTTGAGAAAATTTATTGTGAATATTCGTAGTGAAAAATTAGACGCAACTAACGATGATAAATTTTATAATAACACACGGGCCAAAAGAAATAAAACACAACAAACGATGATAAAAATATGTTCAAAGAAAACACAACAAACGATGATAAATTTCCTACAGCCGAGAAAATTAAACGTAAACAACACCAATATTATTATTTTTTTAACACCAATATTCTTATATTGACATGCACGTACGTTGTCGTGAGTAACGTGGTCAGAACCAATCTGATTCTATAGCTTCTTCGAAAACCCGAGGCACTAACCTGCGAAATATAGCACACGTGCAAATAAACAACTTGGAGAAAGGCGAGTTTGTATGCCACAGTTGCTCTGAATTGGTGTAACAAAGAACGGATGAATGAAATAGTGGCTTGAGAATGCCTGATTCAAAGTATGATGTGTTGTCATGGTGGAAACTCAATCAAACCAAATATCTGGTTATCTAAAATGGCTAAAGATTTATTTACATTACAAGTGTCGTATGTTGGGTCCATCTTCAGCACTAGTTTCTTTATTTGCACTGCAAGTGTCTTATCTTTCTTTTTATTTTCTCTTCAAATTTAATGGATAATTTGTTCAACCCTAACAAAGAATGAGCTATTATTGACTACAAACTACTTCACCACTAAGCATACGCTATTTTAAAGAGGCAAAAATAGCTTTATTTTACTTCTGTACAGGAAGATCTTGTAAAGGGTTACATAGGTCATGTGCTTTATGTTATAAGTGATTTGATTCTCTGCCTCCTTTAAAAGTAAAAAAAAAAAAAAAATCTCACATATTGTCATCAAATGATTTCGTTACGTTGGCAGACGAAACTAATTCTGTTATTTTGCTTAAAGTACATCGAACCTAATTTTAATATATATATACTAGAGTTTAATCTGTAAATATGCTCTTCATTGATCAAAATGTCTCCAAATAAAATTAGCTAGTGTTGGTTTTCTTCGATTCCTTTTTCTCCTTTATAGTATTGGATTCTTTCTAGATGGAAGAAACCTGATTGGTTTGGTTGGTGATAATCAAATTTAGAAGTTGGATTATTGGTCTTAGTCTATGATATTAGTATTGGGACTTGAGGGTTAGTGAGACATTATATAAAGTCTTTTAACTTAATTTGTGTGATTTAGAAAACATAACACAAGAAAAAGAGAAAAAAAATAGAAAGAGGCAGAATTTCTTCTTGATTTGTCAAGGTAGGTTTTAGAGATTCAAACGAATCTTGATCGGGATGATATTTTGTGAGAAGCTTCTTCAGTCAGTGGTTTAGAGGTCAACCGAAGGAATTTGAATTCCAACGGTTGGATCTTCTGTTGTCTGGGTTTTAGTGAAGATAGTCGTCAAAGTTCTTTAATAGTGTTGTCTTAAGTGTTTGGTAAATTTCAACTGTGATATCTTCTCCGATTGAGCTGAAATTTGGTAGTATTGTTGACTTGTTCATCTTGGATTTTTACAGTGGGATTAGTCTCTGGTTGCCTGAATCTTTGTGAGCTGAGGTCGTTTGGTTGCTGTCGGTTTTGAAGCTTTTGTTGCTCTCGTTTGTTGGTCATCTCTTTTGATGCATTTTGAGCATCTAGGATATCATTTAGGCATATTTATGTTGCATTGCATTACATTTGTCTATATCAGGTGTTGGAGATACTTATTGGTGAGTTTGAAGGCATTTGAGATATTTTGAGGCCAAAAAGTGAAGTTTGATTCAAAAGTTAATTTTCCAGCCTAAGTGTTGTAGCGACCTTCTCGTAGCGACTTGTAGAGGTTGCTAGGAGGATTTTCCGTGAGCCATAGCGACATGCCTAGCGACAAGGAGAGGTCGCTACGACAGTTTCCGTGACCCGTAGAGACATGCGTAGCAACATATGGAGGTCACTACAATTCTTGAGAAACTAAAATATTCCAAGTGTCATAGCGACCAAGCCGTAGCAACTTTGGCAGGTCGCTACAGATAAAAATACCCAACTTTTTATGGGTTAACCCGGTTTTTTGGGTTGATCCGACTCGTTTTTAGGACTCCTATATGTAGTTCTAGACCCAAACCCTAATGTATCTTATTTTCTCTCAAAACTTTGTCTAAACTTGAAAAAGCTTGAACATTTTGATTATTTTAAGGAAGCACTTCATCTTTTATTGCGTTTTTCTTGCTCATCAACATGATTAGCTTTGAATCTCATATGAGTTTAAGGTTTCTCATGGAGATTAATGAGTAGTCACCTTGTGATTATGAGTTAGATAGATTAGGGTGATTAAGTGGATATTTAGGATGTTTCTTGCTTTATTAACATTATTTTATGCTTATTAGGTGTTTTAATGCTAAATTAGTTTTTATCAAGTTGATTTAGAGCTTAAGTACTTTCATGCCCGGAAAGTGTTCGATGAAATGCTTGAACCAACCTAATATTGTCTTTTACATGTCTAGCCAATGAAAATTGATGTTAGAGATGTTAAATGGTTAGTAGGCTTTTGATTTATGCATGCTTGATTGTGTTAGGACAACGACAATTGATATTTAATGCATGATTAGCATAGGGATTATTGTCACGAAAGTGTAATTAATCTATTTTAATGAGATCTAGAGCTATAGACTTGTTGATTGTCTTGTTTGAACATCCTAGATTGAAACTTGATCACCTTATATCGAATATATTTTCCCATGGATCCATCCTTAATATTTGATTGAAAGTTTAGTTACGTTCATGCACTTATTTCTTTATTGGATTTGAGATTACCTTGTTTATATTTTTAGGATCTTGTCTTGTTACAAATTATCTCTCTTATTTGCTTAGATTAAGAAAGTTTGTGTATTCTTAGTGTTATAGATCACTAGTTCTTTGTGGATTCGATCCTAAAGTGTTACAATGACATGTCATTTGATTGTGGTATTGTTTACACAATAGGTTAATTGGTGTGTGCGTAAACACAGTAATCAGTATGTTGATGATATGCTGATTCCGTGCGGGAAAATGAACATAATTAAGGAGCTGAAAGAACAGTTGACCATGTCATTTCCCATGAAAGATATGAGTCAAGCAAAACAAATTCTCGGTATGAGGATTGTTCGAGATAGAGGTGAGAAGCTTATTCACTTGTCTCAGGAGAAGTACATTGAAAAAGTAACGGTTTCACATGGACAAGTCTTAAGTGTTGAGTACTCCTCTTGCTCCAGACTTAAGATGAGAAATCAACAGAGTTTGAAGATATATGCGGAGAAGGAAGATATGGCAAGACTTCCATATGCTTCTGCAGTGGGTAGTTTGATGTATGCCATGTTCTGTACAAGGACGATTTTAGCCTACACTGTTGGAGTTATCAGCAGGTTTCTCTCCAGTTTGAGAAGAGAACATTAGAATGATGTGAAGTGGATTTTGAGATATCTCAGAGGGACTTTTGATCTGAAGATTACTTTTGGGGGTAAAAAGCCTTCGCTTATCATTTATACTGATTCTAACATGTCTGGAGATGTTGATTTTAGTAAGTATACTTTGGGTTACTTGGTAACATTTGCGGGTGGAGCTATGGCATGGTAGTCAAGGTTGGAAAAGTGCGGTGCACTATATACGAATGAGGCAGAGTTCATTGCTGCAACTGAAGTTTGTAAAGAGTTGTTGTGGATGAAGAACTTCTGTGAAGAGATTGATTTCAAGCATAAAAACATGTGTTACTTTGTGATAGCTAAAACACCATTTATCTCGGGTAGAATTCTAAATTTCATTCGAAGTCAAAACACATTCACAGGAGATATCATTATATACGTGATGTGGTTGCTTCTAAGGAAGTAGAACTTAAGAAAATTCATACGGATGATAATGGAGCAGATATGATGACAATTTTTTTATTGAAGGGGAAGATTGAGGTATGCCGAGGAATAGCCGAAATGGTTGTTTCCTCCAACTAGTAGGAGAGGGAGTTTGTTGGGTTCCTTCTAGATGGATGAAACCCAATTGGTTTGGTTGGTGATAACCAAACTTAGATGTTTGGATATTGTATTAGTCCATGAGATTTTTGGGTTAGTTAGACACTATATAAAATCTATTAAACTAATTTGTGTGATTTAGAAGACATAACACAAGAAAAAGAGATTAGACATAAGAGAGAAAAGAAGAGAAGGAGCCAGAATTTATTCTGTTTTTTTCAAGGCAGGTTTGGAGAGTCAAACGGATCTTGATAAGGCTGATATTTGTGGGAAGCTTCTTCAGTTAGTGGATTGGAGGTTCATCGTAGGGATTTGGATTTCAACGGTTGGATCTTCTGTTGTCTGGGTATTAGTCAAGCTAGTCGTCACAATTCTTCAGCAGTGATGTCTTGAGTGTTTGGTAAATCTGATGGTGAGATCTTCGCTGATTGAATTGAAACCTAGTGGAGATCTTTTTAACTTGTTCATATTGGATTTATGCGGTGGGATTAGTCTCTGGTTGCCGGAATCCTTGTGAGCTGAGGTCGTTTTGTTGCTGCCGTTTTTGAAGTTTTGTGTTATTCTCTTGTAGTTGTAGTTCTTGTGTTGGAGATAGTTATTTTTAGCTAGAGTCTTTGTTCTGTTCAGGTTGTTGAACATGGAGGACATGATTATTTATATAATGGATTTTTGAGGTGAATACGGTTCCGTAAGGTTTTCCTTCTCACATCGAAATGTTTTCCTACGTAAAAAGTGCTTTTCTCATTTAGTTTTCTCTTATACAATATTTTGCTATCGTCCAAATATTTTCCTCACAAATTCAACATAAAGCCAGAGATAATACCATCTTGTTAGTAGCTTCCGTTGTGCCGTGTGTCATAATGGTGAACAGAATATTAGTAATACATATGCTGAAATGCTTTGCTTGTAGTTTCAATCAGTTAGATCTGCCAGTGTATCGTCTAAGGAATATCTGCAGGAGAGACTGCTGCTTACAATCCATGAAGCAAGCGAAGGATTCGGATTTGGTTAAAACATTGTGATAGGTGCACATTACACAATGTTTTAACTCTCGGAGTATTTTACATTGTATTTTTGATCAAATAATTAATAAGCAAATAAACAAAAATACAATTAATATGAGTGTAACACGTAAGAAATTTAATTCTCAAATCATATTATAAATTTTTTTATTTTTTAATAAATATTATATCTTATGATTATTTAAAACTAAATAAATATTTTAAAAAAATGTGAGGCTTAGACAAAATAAATAATACTTTTATGATCAATATATATTTTTGATTAAATTAGAACTTTTATAACAAAAATTATTAACACTTCAATATTTTAAATTTTATCAAAACAACATATATCAAATTATAAACAATCTTAAAAATGTAACTATAATCATAAGATAATCTAATTAACAAGATGTTCTTATTTTATCAAACTGTAAGTAAAAATTTGTGATTCGTTTAAACAAAATTAATACAATCCAATATACTTAAATATGAATAACCAATCTTCTTAATATAAACAATCAAACCACCCAATTATTATGATTTAGTGTTTATGAGTTTTCAAAATATAACAAGTTATGTTATTATTGCAACTCTGATTTAATATTTATGTTCCCTATTTTTTTTCTTAACACAGTATATACCAATTTATACAAACGTTTACAAATATATTTACCAATGTAAGAAGATGAACCGAACTACATGAATTTTTAAACATAATAATCCAATTTTAAATAATAAAAAGCCGTTTTTTAATTTAAAATAATAGATGTAACTCAACATATCAAAATAAATATTGAAAGAATACAATGTGAATCACATATCTAATTAAGATGAAAATATGATGATATATAATATATTTTTTATACATAAATTATAAAATAACCTTAAACTTATAAACAAAGAAAAAATATTTATAAATTGTTATAATTGAATTATTACGTAAATGATTGTATCCGTGCATAACCACTTGAGAATCACCTAGTATATATAAGTATAAATAATATTTTTTATTTTTATTTTTTTCACAGTGAATTTTCTATCTTTTCTTCGTATTTTGATAATATTTAATACATTATATTTTAAAAAAACATTTAACCTGTATGATACATATGTCATATACACTAAATAATATAACATAATAAAACGATATGAAAGTTGATTTGATAGAATGTAATGAATTAGAAAAATTGAAATCAACTATTTTTATTATTATATAAAAATTATTCTAAAATATAGAAATCTAAAATATTTTTTTATAAATTAATAAGATACAATAGTATCAATATTATTTAATTTATAGAGTTTTTATTGTATTTTGAAGAATGATATTTTAAAATAATTCATGGTTAAGAACAATGCTGGGTTGGGTTGTATTGGAGAAGAAGAACAATGATCTATGTTAGTATGTTCTATTCTATAGTATTATAATAAATAGAATAGAATGAATATTTGTGGTAATATTAAAAGTTATATGTCACTGAAATGAATTGGTTGTTATAGAGTTTTCTAAGACAAAAATTTATATTTAATCAAACACAATTTCTTTTCATGAACTACTACATTTCGATGAAAAATATACACAAATTTTTGAAAAAAAATTCTTGTAAGCATTATCGTATACTATTCTATTTTATTGTCAAAGTATAATATAGTACAATATTTCTTCTTCTTTTCTTTTTTTCTTATTCTTCATCCTCCTCTTCACCCTTTTTTTCTCTTAATTTCTTTTTTTTTTCCTTTTCATCCTCACCATTTGCCTATCTCAACAACAATGCTTTGGTGTGTTTCTGATTCACCACACCTGTATATTGTATAGTCTAGTATATAGTATTGTTGATGTGGTGTTTCTGTGAACTACTGTAATATGTATTTCTTCTCAGCATGTATGCTTATATTAGTGCTCCGATTATACTATATGGCTTATAGTATAGTATATTTTAATTTTGTTCGCTACATATTGTGACGCACTTATGTTTCTCATAAGTATGCGAATGGAGGGATAAAAACGTCAATGTTTGGTTTTAATTGTCACATTCAACGGGTTCAACTATTCAATAGCTATATTCTTAATTTTTGGCATTGAGCAAAATCACCCTTATTAAAATGTGTTAGTTTGATAATTGTTTTTTTTAAACTTTGACTTTGGATTGCACTTATAATGTCAACAACGTGATAAAACACCCGGTAAACACTAAGAACCAACGCCATAAAGAAAAAAAAACAGACATAAACAAAGCCTCAAACTCATGTATGCCTCAATAAAACACCCAGCAAACACTAAAATATAAAGAGATAAAACACGACCTCCACAGAAGCATCTTCACCAGAGAACCTTATCCCCTCATCCGTTCCTCTGCAAGAAAGCTTCTCAGCCACTCCGATTCTCCTTGTGCAACACAAGATTGGGGAAGCAAATCCACTGTTAAATGTTATTTGGTTAAATTTAATTTTATTAATATTTTTGTAAAAATTGTGATTAGTAGATAGGTATCAATAAAGTTTGATTTGTTTTAAAAATTTAGTAATTTTTTATTTTAAATTTTAAGGGTTTTTATATATTTGTTAATTTGTTGTTTTGTTGTGTAGGGAAACACGACAACCATATAAGAAAAAAAAATCATGGACTTCAGCCTTTCCTTTCAAGACAACTTAAAATATTTTTTAGGAACACTTTTTGACATATTCTAACTTTTGTAACATAGAACTTTGACAAAGCCAACACTGCGACAATGCAGCTATGTCTTACCCTTCAGAAGAAAACAAAACCTCTTTAAGCATTGATTTAAGTGCTCTCAGCTGTGGATGCAATGCTTATAAGGGCATGATTTAACTGGGGTTCTTAACTTCTTCTTTTTTTTTACACTTTTCCGATAAGATCTGGTTCTTATAACTCTTATTTAAGAGTCGGTTCTTAATTTTTCTTACTTAAAAATTAAAGAAAGTTAAAAACCGACTCTTAGCCGAATCGAAGAACCCCAGTTAAAAAACTGAGGTTAATAATGGTCTAAGGAAACCAAATAGGTTAAAGCTTGGCTCACGTTAAAGACAACAAAACATTGAGAAACATCGAATATGCAATTAAACACATATGCAAATGATATCACAACTAACAATGAAGATCTAGAGAGACACAACACAAAGAGATAAAAGAGCAATATCTCCGCTAATCAAAACTCTTCGACAAAAATAAGAGTTCATATGGTGAACAAAATGAGACAACAGCTGAACAAAAATAATACCTTGACTTAACAATGTATGAGCTTGTTCATAAAACTACATACTTAGTATACTCACTCCAGCATTGGATTGAAGCAAAAAGATTATAGCTTCCATTTTATCAATCCTCTAGCTTGATGATCTTGACAACAAATGCATCACCAACACGACTTCTCTGTCATGCGACTTTATCACTCATGCTTGCTTCCAGTGGTCTAACGCAACATTGATAACTAACTCGTTTGTGGCACTTGTTGATTCTGCCTGCAACAACATCACCGTTTTTCACATAATATGTTAGAATCTGAACTAAAAAAGTTCAAAATAAAACTCCTAAAAGACTTGTTTGAGCCTCTGACATTGCCCCAAGTTATTGTCTAGCATGATAAGAGTCACACGGGTTAATAACCTTAAACCACTACATATATATGACTATGGTACAACAAAAAGAAACCTGCCTAGAATTCTGAATTTACAAAGTAAAGAATTGTAGTCGGCCATTGATGCAACACATTTGAACATACTTTTTTCTTGTGCCTTGTCCAAGATCCAATGCAAGATATAAGTAAGATAAAGAAGTCCACAAGCAATAGCTATGTATCAGGTCTCTTTGAAAATCAGCAACCTTTTAAGCCAATGTGATGGTTGTGCTTTCTAAACTTAAAGAGATCATGAGGGAAACATACTTCAAAGGCTCCACTAAAGCTCCAATTCTGTTGATTTATCTTGATTTTTAATACAATATCCTGTGGTAAACATCGAGGTCTTGATTATATTCACCGCTAGGCCAGACAGTTTCTCAAACTAAGAAAGAAATGTAAGGGCATCATTATCCCTAAGAATCCCAAATAGAGTTTTTATTTTTTCTTTTTGCTGATTAAAAAAAATAAAAACGAATCAATTGTGGGCCGCCACGTGTCATTGGGATCCACAAACAGTGCAAAAAACCATCAAAGCAAGTTCTTAATTAGAGATTTTAGGAGATGGTTATTGCAAAACATGACGAACAGTGCAAAAACCTCCTTTAAGAACCCTGGATAAAGATGCTCTAAACACTCCTGCCACTAACTCGTAAGTCCCTTCAACAAAGATTAAGAGTTCATAGGTGAAGAAAGGTGGGTTAACTCTATATCCAAACAGTCCGAATGATACTTAAAATTCCGTCTTGAACACCCTTATTCAGCATCAAGATAGTACATTCATTGCCATCACAAATGGAATAGGAAAAAGAGGGTCCCCTTGACGAAACCATGTCTTACTTTTTAAGAAACCGGATAGGAGGTTTCTCTATTTATTGTGACAGAAAAAGAAGGGGTACATATACAAACTTTAGTTCATGTAATAAACTATGTTGGAATCCCATATGCCTGCAGACAAGACATAATAAAATCCCACCGCATTGAATCGAAAGCTTTGCAATATCTATTTTAAGAGTTATTCTTGGTGGTTGATCAGTTTTATCATGTCCATGAATAACTTCAGATGCCAAAAAACATTCTCTACTAGCATCAGGCCTGACCCAGAAGTTTTGTAGACCACGAGCAAAAAAAAAGGTTTGGACCACTATAACTAGAAGAAGAATAGAAAAGGTTTTGGAGATACATCCAACCCTCATCACTTAGAGAAGAAAGAGAGACTTCAACCATCTAACCCATAGAAACTTTCCGAATCTGAAGACCGAAAGCTAGTGCTTCTAAAGCTTCCTATCAGGACCAGCACTGACTACCATACGATCTTTTACAAACGCACTCAGTTTGATTGGAAGCAGTTATCTGCGGCCAAATAAGCTTCAAACGATTGTAAATCGTGAAATAAGACAAAAATCCTTTAAGTGATCATCACCCGGTCTCTTGGGAAGTAGGATCAACGCATGGCCGGTTTAGATGGTGGGGAGGTAAATGCGACCATTTCAGAGCTCAATGATATTTGCATAAATTTTTATTTTTTATTATTAGACTAATATAAATTAACTTGAGAATTTATTTATAAACACAAAATTTAGATATAAATAGAATGCATAGTTAAATTTAGTTTGGGAAATTCTCTAAAATAACCATAAAAATGTTTTTGTCACAAAAGTATTTTTTAATAAAAAAAATAATCAAAATAATTTTATTAAAGAGTGTAAATATATATTTATATTTATTGAGTTATGGACGAAATTTTAGAGTTGAGGTTTAATATAGAAGAAGTTTTAGTTAATTTTTCTTGTTTCACAATAGATAATATTTTTACATATCTATAAAATTTTACTTTATCAAAAACTGTATAGTCAATTGTATTTTTATTATTTTTGTTTATAAATAGATAAATGAATTTTAAATTGTATTTCTAATGGATTTTTCAGAAAATGTAATTTTTTAATATGTGTATAACAGTATAAAACTTCATATTTTATGAAATATAGGGAGTATGATCTTATGTTCTCTCGTGTTGGATTATTACAATGTTTATTTGTTGGTATTTTTCTTTCAGGAACATAGATAATACTTTTACTGCTTAGGGCATCTACCTGCGTTGGCACGACTCTGCTTAGGATAAGTATCAAACACGTTGTCTCACACGTGTTCTTTTTATAATACTTGGGAAGGTGAATCACCGACAATACTGCCCCATCGCCGCTCCACTAGGCCATTCTTCACATCCAATTGACTGGACTCCTTCTGAGGTAATGTATAGCTTATAAAATTAAAGAACGAGACAGAAAGTTACACTCGAAGACAAAAGTACATTCAATGTCTCACTAATTTTCCTAACTGTAAGAAAATGGGAACTTGTCTGTATTATTCATTCAAACGAAGGTGTTCTTTATATATAAAAAATTATAATAAACCGTCATTAGATAAATGGAAATATATTCTTAGATAAACATAGAAAAAAGTAAATTTTATCAAACTAAGAAAAAAAAATCTTGGTTGTCCTTATCTACAATAATTGATGGGTATATTTTTTTTCTGGTCGTTGAATATTCTTTTCTTGTCGGATCCTCCTTAACCTCAGATCGAGTCTGATTCGGTCTAATCCTCATGGTTATTGCATCCAATTCATAACACTAACATCTTTATATCCACGTAGTGCTCACTATTAGTTATTAGTATTACTTTCCTTGTTTAGATTTTTTTTCCTCTCGTCCTTTGTAGAATCCTCTTTCATTTTCTCCTCTAAAAGCCATTCAGCGTAAAGAGACACCGACCAGATCTCATTTGCTTCGCCAGAACAAAGGTTTTGCTCTTCCCCTTTTTTTGTAATTATTTCATTATCCACAATTAATGAGACTTTGTTTTAAAACAATTTATATAAGCTAGAATTAGAGTTTCGTTTTTTTTTTTGTTATTGTTGTTGCATAGACAATCCAAAGCAGCAGTCATGTTGCCAAAGTTCAGTCCAACAAACCAAGAAGCGTGCCTGTCTCTGCTTGAGGATACCACCTGTAACGCAAAGCAGATTCAAGATTCCGTGTTGGAAGCAATACTTTCGCGTAATGCTCGAACCGAGTACCTTAGAGGTTTCCTCAACGGTCAAGTAGATAAGCAAAGCTACAAGAAGAACGTACCCGTTGTGACCTATGAAGATTACCGCTCTTATATTGATCGTATCGCTAGTGGAGAACCCTTTGATCTCATCTGTGATCAACCCATCATTGTTCTCTTGGCCAGGTACGTTTTTCAATCTCGAAATTTCTGCAGATTCAGAGCAGAACTATTTTCTGCTATGTGAATTAAATCTGTGGTAACATACATAATTTCAAAGACTTTTGTTGTAATGTACAACTAGGTAGACCTGAAATAATTGATTAGATTATTTATTTTAGGTGATATGTCGTATAGTATGCATTCAAATGTCCGTTCGGATCCAGTTGATCTATTCGGATTCAGACTTTTAGCGTTAGAAATTTAAATTTGATTCTAATATTTACAAATTTTTATTTGAATTTAGTTAAATGATTCAGGTTCGGTTCGTTCGAGTTCAGGTACCAATTTGCGTAAGAACATCAGTCAAAAATTAAAAATAGTATAGAATTTAACATTTCACCCAAACAATATCCAAATTACATAACCAAAAAAGGAGAGTAACCCATATGCAATCTTATCGTATTTTTAAGTACAAAAGCTAGTATGCAAGTCTACTTCAAGCCTCTTAGACTATTTACAATGGAGATATTTACAATACGGATGTTGAATAAATGATTCAACAGTTGAATCACTACACTTAGACTATTACAATAGAGATGTTGAATAAATGATTCAACAGTTGAATCACTACAATGAGAATGTTGAAATATAAAATTTGATGTTATAGATTTTTTTATGTTGAATAAAATCAACATGCTGAATAAGAAGAAAGTGAAGACCACCGACGCCACATGTTACTTTCTAAAAATTTTTGATATTTCATATCTTCTTTAATTATTTAAAATCAATAATCTCACTATAGATTAAATAATTTATTTTTATTTTCTATCCACAAATTTATTGTTTTAAATTCTCTGTGAATATAGACTAGGTTTATTTAATTTGAATATTTATGAATAATATTAATTAGTAAAATAGATTGTTAAATTTTATTAAACAAAACCATTGTAGTATGTAAAAGTTGAATTTGCGTTGAATTATGAGGGGAAGAAATAGACTATGACATGTAATGGTAAAAGTGTTGATTTTAAAACAGTTGTAGATAGTCTTACTAAATTTCATGAGGCGTTAATTTCTTCTTTTTTTTTTGTAAAAAAAAAAGACTAAATAGAAAACATATAGATTGGCTCAAAACTTGTTGATACATGAGTTTGTTAATATTAAACTATATAAAATAAATTGATGTGAAGTCTCAGTGAATTAATTGTCCTTTTGTTTTGCAGCTCAGGTACTTTTTTTTGAAACTTGCAGCTCAGGTACTTCAGGAGGAGTTCCAAAGTTGATACCTTTGACAGCAGAGGAATTGGAACAGAGGACGTTGTTTGTATCTCTGTATAGACCTATACTCTTCAAGTAATGAGTTTCAATTATCTTTTTGTTATTTTCAAATACAATAATAGTAAGTCTAAAAAATACCGTTCTTGATACTGTTTGCAGGCACATCGAAGGGAGTAGTGAAGGAAGATCTCTCATGTTTTATTTTGTGAACAGAGAAAGCGAGACGGCCTCTGGATTGATGGTCAGGACTATCATAACTTGTGTTTTGAAAAGCGTGACCCCAGCCAACAAATTTATCTGGTAAACGTTTGCTCCCACAGGGTTGGCTCTATGGTGCATTTCACTAAAACATCAGCTTTATGCGCTAAAATTTATATGTGCATCAAATAAACTTAGTGTAGTAGTTTATGCTCAATACATTTTTTTATGCTCTAGGCGGCTAAATACATAAGACCATACATGTTTGCCATATTAGGAGTTAACAGGCTCCTTGGTGCTGCTAGTGTTTCTTTATTGTGTGTTGTTATATGATTTACAGGGATCAAGGGCATATAAGTCCTCTAGAAATTTCGACTTGTGCGGACACGACTCAGAGCATGTACTGCCAATTGCTATGTGGGCTTGTACAACGAGAAAATGTATCTCGACTTGGTGCACCATTTGCTTCTTCCTTCCTCAAAGTAATCAAGTTCTTGGAAAATCACTGGAGTGAGTTATGCTCGAACATAAGGACAGGCCGTGTCAGCGACTGGATCACAGATGCTAACTGTGTTTCAGGGCTCGGTAAGTTTCTCACCGCTCCAAATCCAGAACTAGCGAGCCTAGTTGAACAAGAATGTAGTAAAACATCGTGGGAGGCAATAGTGAGGAGACTATGGCCAAATGCAAAATGCATTGAAGCCGTTGTGACAGGGTCCATGGCACAGTATATACCAATGCTGGAATTCTATGGTGGCGGTCTTCCTTTAGTTTCAACATTTTATGGTAGCTCTGAATGTTTAATAGGTCTCAATTTAGATCCTCTAAGCAAGCCTTGTGATGTGTCTTACACCATTGTTCCAAGTATGGCATACTTTGAGTTCTTGGAGATCATGAAAGACCATCAAGAAACTAGTCATGATCCTGCGGTCGTCGATCTTGTTGATGTTAAAATTGGACATGATTATGAACCCGTTATAACAACGTTTTCTGGTAAGTTTTTATTTGAAATAAATCTTTTTTTAAATAAATCTTGATATTTATTGATTTTATTTTGAAAATAAATTTTCCTTTTTTTAAAGTATTTATATTATTTGATAATAAATCTTGTTTTGACTATTATTATTATTATTATTATTATTATTATTATTATTATTGGTCATTATTATGAACATGTTATAACAATATGACTTACAGGTCTGTATAGGTACCGTTTGGGGGACGTTTTAAGAGTGACTGGTTTCTACAACAATGCACCACAGTTTCGTTTCGTGGGAAGACAAAAAGTTGTCCTGAGCATCGACATGGACAAGACCTACGAAGAAGATCTACTCAAGGCAGTGACAAAGGCCAAGCTACTACTTGAGCCACATGACCTAATGCTAATTGATTTCACTAGCCGTGTGGATTCATCCTCGTTTCCAGGACACTACGTGCTCTATTGGGAACTCGGGAGCAAAGTCAAAGACGTGAAGCTCGAGCCCGAGCCTAAGGTTATGGAGGAATGCTGCTTCACCGTCGAGGAATGTCTTGACTCTGTGTATAGAAAAGGAAGAAAAAATGATATTAGTAAAATGAACTTATTCTCATTTTTTTACTTTCATGTACAAGTGTTAGTATTTATATTCTATACAGACCCGTGTATTAACCCCTATACAACTTCATTTACATGTATACTATTAACATAAGACATAAAATACACAGTAGGATAATAGTCCCCCTCAAGATGGGACGAAAATATTGAGAAGACCCATCTTGCCCAATAATCTCTGAAATGGTGCAGGATACAACGGCTTAGTGAAAGGATCAGCCAATTGTAAATCCGTTCTCACTTGTAACAACTTGAATAAACCTGCAGCCAATCTTTCTCGAACACTATGACAGTCCATCTCAAGGTTCTTGGTGCGTTCTTGGAACACCGAGTCATGAGCAAAATGGATAGCAGCTGAATTGTCACAGAACAAGAAAGTCTGTTTACTCAAAGGAATCCGAAGCTCAATGAGAAAATTTGTCATCCAAATCAACTCATCAGAGACTACAGAAAGACTGTGATACTCTGCTTCAGCAGAACTCTTAGCAACAACCTTTTGCTTCTTTGATTTCCATGAGATGAGAGAAGTACCAAGAAAGATGCAAAATCCAGATGTAGAACGACGAGTGTCCTGACATGATCCCCAATCAGCATCTGCAAAGGCCTGAAGTTGCAATTTAGAAGCAGAAGAATAGAAGAGACCTTGCCCAATGGTTCCTTTAATGTAATGTAGAACCTTGAGAAGAGCCTTCTGATGACTTGTGCGAGGAGTTGAAGAAAATTGGCTTAGCTTATTGACAGCAAATGTAATGTCAGGACGAGTGATTTGCAAATACATCAAACGACCAACCGATCTACGATAAGCTTCAGCATCAACTAAAGCATCATCTTTACCCTTTGGTGGTTGAGAAACAATTTTGATAACATGATCCATTGGAATACTTGAAGGTTTGCAGCCAAGCAACCCTGTATCATCAAGTAAATCAAGGGCATACTTGTGTTGGCAGACATGAATTCCTTCAGTAGACCGAGCAATTTCAAGGCCTAAGAAATATTTCAAAGGACCCAAATCATGTAGCTTGAAGTGAGCTTGCAACTGAGACTTCAAAATAGCAACTTCAGAATCATTGTTGCTGCAGATTATAATGTCATCGACATATACAATCACACAAAGGAAGAGATCATCACGAAACTTGAGGAAACAAGTATGATCTGAGTGAGTTTGAGTAAATCCCAAAGAGACAAGAGTAGAGGAGAATTTGAGGAACCACTGGCGAGAGGCCTGTTTAAGACCATAAAGGGATTTTTCAAGCTTGCAAACAGCATTAGGAGGCAATGTGTCCCCCTTTCGTTGAGCATAGCTAGGAGGAAGACACATGTATATCTCCTCATCAAGGTCTCCATTGAGAAAGACATTAGAAATGTCAAGTTGATGAAGAGAGAAACCGTGAATAGCTGATAGACTAAGCAACAGCTTAACAGTGGTGAGTTTAACAACAGGAGAAAAAGTATCATGATAATCAACTCCTTCCTGTTGTGTGTAACCCTTTGCCACTAAACGAGCTTTGTAACGTTCCACTGACCCATCAGCATTAAACTTGACCTTAAAAACCCACTTGCAACCAATAGGAGTTTTATCTGGAGGTAAAGTGCAAATTGTCCATGTACCAGTACCTTCCAAAGCATTAATCTCCTCATCCATTGGATCATCCCATACAAGAAGTTTCTTTGCCTCAGTATAGGTTAAGGGTTCTTTGACTTTGTCTATGGAAACGAGAAATGAAAGATAAAGAGGAGAAACTTTATCATATGCAAGAACAGAGGATATATCGTGTATGGTTGAAGATGCTATTGAATTACAATAGTAATCTTGAAGGTAAGCAGGCTTTTTAAGTCTCCTGTGTGATGTCTGAACAGAAGGTTCAGCATCATTAGTAGAGTCCGCAGAAGGCAAGACAGCTACAGAAGATGAATGAGAAGAATTCTCAACATCAGGAACAATAGTGTGCACAGGAGCTTGTGTCAGTGACTGATCTTGAAAGAAGAAAGAAGATTGAAGAGAAAGATCAGTACTAACAAAAGGAAAGAGCTCTTCGTGGAAAACTACCTGACGAGATATAAGGATAGAGTTGTTCTCAAGGTCAAGTAGTTTATAGCCTTTGATTCCCGAAGGATAGCCAAGGAAAACACACGCACGAGCTCTAGGGTCAAATTTTAATCTACCTTTGGGTGAAGTAGACGAGTAACAAAGACAACCAAAAGCTCTAAGTTGATCGTAATCAGGAGGTTTAGAAGTTAGTATTTCAAAAGGGCTTTTGTTTTTGAGAATGGGAGCAGGAAGGCGATTAATAAGGTGAACCGCAGTGAGAATGCAGTCACCCCAATAAGGAAGGGGAATGTGAGATTGAAAAAGGAGAGCACGAGCCACATTAAGAATGTGTTGATGTTTACGCTCAACAACAGAATTTTGTTGAGGAGTTTCAGGGCATGAATGGAAAGAGATGATGCCTTTGGATTGGTAAAAGGAAGTAAACTTGAGTTCTGGAGCATTGTCAGATCTAACCCCCTTAACTGTTCTACCAAATTGGTTTTCTATCATGACTATAAACCCCGGGAAAATGGTAAGAACATCAGACTTGGTTTTGAGACTTGTTTCTCGTTCTGCCAGAAGATCTTCAATTGTGTGGTTAGCAGTCTGAAGACTTGAGAGTTCCTCCCACAACGACTGAGTCTTTGTGTGATATGAGGAGAGATCCATACTACCTTGTTTGAAAGAGTGAAGTTGATGACGAAGCTTATAGAGTCTTGGAAGGTTTGATTTGTGATAACGTGTGTGAAGATCAGCCCAAATATCTGATGCATTTTTGAAATACAGTATACTTGTGTATATCTGTTTAGTCACGCTATTCAACAACCAGGACTTGATCATACTATTGCAACGACACCAGATCTTAAAGTACGGATCATTTTCAAGAGGCTTGGCTATAGATCCATCGACCAAACCTAGCTTGTTCTTAGCTTCAAGACTAGTCGTCATAGCAATAAGCCAAACACCATAGTTACTACCATCTAACTGTTCCGCAGCTAATACTAAGCCTGGATGATCAGAGCTATGTAGATGATAAGGCGAATGGATATTGTCAGGAGAATCAGATACCTCAAAGCGAGCTGCAGGAGGCATGATGTTAGATCGTTCAAAATCAGTTCGAACTTGAGATCCAGAAACACCACGAGATGGATTGGAACTAGACGGCATATCCCGAGCTATCGGAGATGATGGAGAACCGAACTCTGGAAGATCCGGTGAAGGACGGCGATACTTCGATTTGCAGTTTCGTTTCCCCATTGAAATCGATCTCGAGCTTCGATTGTGAATAACAATCTGAAATTAAGCCAAGATTGCACGGGGAAGTGAAGAGAAACGCGATTCCAAAGATTCCGATGAGGATGTGATGAGAATCCGGTGATGATCCGGTAAGAATCCGGTGAGAATCCGGTGACGGTTAGAGGTGATGTGGAGCGGAAGATCGAAGGAGAATCAGTTCATAATTGCTCTGATACCATATTAGTAAAATGAACTTATTCTCATTTTTTTACTTTCATGTACAAGTGTTAGTATTTATACTCTATACAGACCCGTGTACTTAACTCCTATACAGCTTCATTTACATGTATACTATTAACATAAGATATAAAGTACACAGTGTGATAATAAATGATAAGAACATTGGACCACTTGAGATTAAGGTTGTTAGGAGTGGCGCATTTGATGAGCTAATGAGTTTCTTCGTGTCTCGAGGCTCTTCTGAGAGTCAGTACAAGACGCCGAGGTCGTTGACGAATGAAGAGGCCTTGAAGATGTTGGAGGCGACCGTTGTTTCCAAGTTTGTTAGCAGGAAGGTTCCGTCGTGGGAGCTACATGAGTTGCATTCTAGCCGATAAAACCACTGTTAGTTCATGCTTGGGACTTGAGAGAATAGGAGTTATAAGTATGTAGTCGAGTAGAATAAGTCCATCTCAATCGTTCAGTCACGTTCGTTTTTTTTTGGGGTCAAAATTCAGTCATGTTCTATAATAGTCTCTTTTTATCTGTTGTTGTTGTTAAGACAATCTTCTAAAAATCGTTCTTTTAATGACTGGATAATTATTCTATTACAATTCTAAGCGGTCCTATGAGATTTACCTAATGATACGCTTTGTATCATGTTGAGATTTGTTGTAATAATTTTTTTATAATACTCCATCTGTTTCATTATAAGTGTCACTTTAGATTTTTGCACACGGATTAAAAAAACAATTAATTTTGCATATTTTCTATATAAAAACATAATTACCTATACATTTAACTATATTTCAACCAATAGAAAAATAAAATGCATCATAAAATTAATAAATTTTGAATCGAAAGTTAAAAACGACATTTATTTTGTAACAAAAAAAATTCTCTAAAACGACACTTAATATGAAACGGAGGGAATATGTATAATTGAGACTAAGGAGACTTTCACATAATACCAAAATACATTTAGTCAAATCTTCTAAAAATTGTTTAGAGGGAATTTATTTACCAAAATATCTTAAACATTGTACTGCCTCATTTTCATAAAAAATGCCAAAAGACTTCACAATAACTAAAAAATCAGATTATAACTTTTATATACTTAACAGTTATATTTGGTATTTTATGTATTTATAAATATTTTGTTGTACAATTGCTTGCCTATTAAAATTTTAACTAATAGTAAATGACTGAAGTTCTAAAATCAAGCTATCTGTAATTTATATTTATGATTAAAATAAGCATAACTTTCCAAATTTGTATTGAAATTCAAAAACAACACTCTTTATATGACAAAATAATAATAATATTTTTTAATAAAATGGGAGTAGGTATTAATATTGATTATAAAAATATAAATAGAAAATCAAATTAATATCTTTTCAGAAAAAAAATCATACACAATTTCTTAGAACTGTACAAACGATCAGAGATAAACCACGATGATAGATACATAGTATTGGTATAGATAAGGATAATCTATACGTTGTACTTATCTAAGATATAGATTAGTTAGAGTTATCATTATCTTGAAGTCTCTACTAATTCCTTGTATAAATATACCTCTTGGTTGATAATGAAAGCAATAAGTTCTACAAACTCTATATGGTATCAGAGCATCTGATCCAAACCTAATTTTTTCTTCTCTAACGAAGTTTTTCTTCTCTACAAACTCCTTCTTCTTCTTTTCTTCTCAAACACTCCTCCCCTCAAACAATGTCTACAGAGTCCTCAACCACTGCAAAGTCGGCCCCTGTCTTCAACATGGCCAAAAGTACTCTCATCTCTCTCAATATGTCCAACATAACCAAGCTTACTGCAAATAATTTTATAACATGGCGCCTGCAAGTTCGTGCTCTTCTCGAAGAACATGAATTACACTGCTTCACTGATGACGAGGACAAGATTCCCTCTCGTACTGTCACGACAGAAACAGGTACAGTTGAACCAAATCCTGACTATGCATCCTGGAATCGGCAAGACAAGATGCTTTATAGTGCACTTCTTGGATCGTTATCCCTAGCAATACAACCGATAGTAGCACGAGCCAGCAACACTCGTGAAGTCTGGCAAATACTCTATCGTACCTATGGAAAACCAACGAGAGGACACATCAAACAACTGAAACAACAAATTAAAATCACCAAGGGCAACAAATCCATCAATGAATATATGCGTCTCATCATGGATAAAGCAGATAAACTAGCTTTTCTTGGAGCTGCTTACGAACATGAGGATCTACTAGACATCATCACTGATGGACTAGGAGATGATTATCGTGCTGTTGTCGACATGGTCAATGGAAGAGACACTCCAATATCCATTGATGAACTCCATGAGAAGTTGATCGTACGAGAATACACATTAAGCATTGCCACCCACAACAACCAACCTGCTCCAGTCACAACCAATGCAGCACAGTTTTGACTTCAACATAATCAAAGTTACTCTGCTCCTCGTGGTGGTTACCATGGATCCTCTCGTGGTGGATATAGACAACCTCGTCCTTACCTAGGAAAGTGTCAGATCTATTGCGTAAAAGGACATGGTGCACACAGGTTTCCTCAATTCCAACAACATCAACAACACCAACCAATGACTCAACATGGACCATATCCAACGCCTAATCACAGTGGATCTCCTTGAGGAACTCCTTAATGGATGGCTCCACATCTCCCTCTTCCGACACCACAATGGAAACAACAAGCTCATCATGTTACAAAAGCCTCTCCAGATATGTCTCAGTGGTTACTCGACAGTGGAGCTTCTCATCACATCTCTAGCGATCTAAGCAAACTCTCTCCGCATACACCATACATTGGTGGTGAAAACGTGATGATTGGAAACGGTTCTACTCTTCCAATCACACACACTGGTTCAATCTTTCTTCCCTCTCATTCCAGAGACTTGAAACTTACCAATGTTCTTTGTGTACCCTCGATGCACAAGAATCTTATCTCTGTTAACGAGCTTTGCAAAGCTAACAATGTTTATGTTCAACTTTCTCCTTATGACTTTCAGGTGAAAGATCTACAAACGGGGACAATGCTACTAACCGGCAAGGCTAACAGCGGTGTGTACGAATGGCCGATGCTACCTCCCTCCTCTTCAAACACTCTGATTGCTTTTTCAACATCTAGATCTTCTTTTTTGGATTGACACTCACGTCTAGGCCATCTAAATTATCAAAATCTTCGTCATATGATTTCTCAGTTTTCTTTACCATTGTCTTCTTCTTTGTCATCTCATTTAAACTGCAATTCATGTTCGATCAATAAAAGTCATAAGCTTTCGTTTTCAAATTCAACTCTTATTTCTAATGCTCCTCTTGAAATTATTTTCTCAGATGTCTGGACCTCACCAGTAGTTTTTGTGGATGGGTTCAAATATTTTGTAATCTTTATTGATCATTTTACTAGTATATATGGTTCTACCCACTCAAAACGAAATCTCAAGTTGCTCAGATATTTCCCATCTATAAAGCACTTGTTGAAAATCGATTCAAGACAAAAATTGTCACATTGTTTTCAGACAATGGAGGAGAGTTCGTGGCTCTCAAAAACTTCTTATCCTCCAATGGCATCTCACACATGACTACTCCTCCACACACTTAAGAACACAATGGAATTTCTGAGAGACGCAACAGACACATCGTGGAAACATGCCTAGCACTTCTTTCCCACGCAAGCATACCTCAGACGTATTGGACGTATGCTTTTGCAGCATGAGTCTATCTTATCAACAAGCTCACAACACCTATCTGGCAAAATACTTCTCCTTATCAGAAGTTGTTCAATGTGGACCCAAACTATATGAAGCCGAGAACCTTTGGATGTCTTTGTTACCCATGGATCAAACCATACGGCAGCAACAAATTCAGTCCAAGATCAACACCGTGTGTCTTCATGGGATATTCCCTTACTCAAAGTGCATTTCTATGTCTTGATGTGGCCAGGTCACGTGTCTTTGTGTCTCGACATGTGGAGTTTAAAGAGTCGGTTTTTCTTTTTAAATCTCTCACTGAAAATTCCTTGTGTTTTAAATCCCCTATTTCTCCACCTTTTGACACCTCTTCAGCCTCTCTTGTTCCTATTTTTCATCGGCCTGCAGTCACAACTTAGTCCCTGTGCGTACCTACTTCACCAACAACAGTCACTGTGCCGGCTCTAGAAACCACTACTTCTGGACAAGAACAAGATACATAACCAGTGACTTCAAACAATGCTTCAGCGCCTCTGTCTCAACCGGCACCTCCACCAAACACTCATGGAATGACAACTCGCATCAAGAGAAACATTCACAAGCCAAACCCAGAATATAGCTTGACTGCAATCCTTCATGAAATTGAACCTGCTTCATTTACAGAAGCTCTCAAAGATGAAAAGTGGCGACGATCCATGAGTACTGAATATGATGCATTTGTTCGTAATGACACTTTTGAGTTGGTTGACAGATCGCAAGCATCAAATATTGTGGGAACAAGATGGATTTACAAGATCAAACATCTTCCAAATGAAAAAATTGACAAGCGCAAGTCAAGGCTGGTCGCCAAAAGTTATCATCAACGGCCTGGTATTTACTGTTATGAAACATTTAGCTCTGTAATCAAACATGCTACTATCCGACTCATCATTGGTACTGCAGTTTCACGAAACTGGCCTCTAATGCAACTTGACGTAAACAACGCATTTCTTAAAGGACCCTTAAGTGAAGAAGTGTACATGTTACAACCTCCAGGTTTTATAGACAAATACAAACCCGATCATGTGCTTCGCCTAAAGAAAGCCATCTATGGTCTTAAACAAGCTCTTAGAGCTTGGTACAATGCTCTTAAGGACTTCTTACTCAGCTTTGGTTTTAAAAATTCACTGGCTGATGCTTCTCTCTTCATTCTTCGTACTGGTATTGACTTCATCTATATACTTGTGTACGTTGACGACATAATAATTATAGGCACTTAAATGATGGAGATCATTCAGGTTACTAATCTTTTGGCCGCAAAGTTTTCGCTCAAAGAACTTGGAGAATTGTCTTATTTCTTGAGAATGGAAGCTAACCGGACACCATATGGCCTTCATTTGACTCAGAAAAAATACACAGTGGATCTACTTTGTCGAGCCAAGATGGAGTATGCCAAACAGACTGCTACGCCAATGTCATCTTCTGATACGTTAACTCTACAGAGTGGGGACAAGCTGTTAAACCCAGCTGAATACAGAACTCTTGTTGGTGGCTTGCAATACTTGGGTCTTACTCGACATGGCATAACCTTTGTAGTCAATCATTTGTCTCAGTTCATGCATCAACCGATAACTACACATTGGGAAGCTATGAAGAGAGTTCTTCGCTATCTATCTGGTACAGTTGTTAAAGGAATCTTCTTCTCATCCTCCTCGTTACCTCCAACTCTCCATGCTTACTCAGATGCGGATTGGGCAGGAGATAAAGATGATTACATCTCCACAGGTGCATAGATAGTTTACCTTGGAAGACAACCAATATCTTGGTCTGTAAGGAAACACGGAAGTTGGCTAGGTCCTCCACGGAAGTTGAGTATCGAGCTGTCACAGACGCAGTTTCTGAGGTCAAATGGATTGCTTTGTTAATGGATGAAATCGACATTTCTTCAACTACTACTCCAACAATTTATTGTGATAATGTTGGTGCTACTTATCTCTCGACTAACCCAGTCTTTCACTCGCGTATGAAGCACATGGCTCTTGCATATCATTTTGTCCGAGAGCAAGTGCAGTCAAAGAAGTTACGTGTTTCTCATATCAATACACATGATCAGATTGCGGATGCTTTGACAAAGCCACTTCCTCGTGCTCGGTTTCAAGACATAACATCCAAGATTGGATTCTATAGTCGACGTCCAACTTGAGGGGGCGTATTGGTATAGATAGAGATTATCTATAAGTTGTACTTATCTAAGATATCGATTAGTTAGAGTTATCATTATCTCGTAAAGATTCTCTACTAATCTCTTGTATAAATATACCTCTTGGTTGATAATGAAAGCAATAAGTTCTACAAACTCTATACATAGTCCCTTTGCTAAAATATGTACAGCCTTTTTACAATTCCAAATAACGTGAAAGAAGCTCGTCCCTTGAATTTTAGAGAATAGTATAATATTTGTATGGACAAAGTTCTTTAGAAAACAAGATTTGGTCTGAAAATCTGAAGTAAACTCATGACCTGAAAGACGAGATATGTAGAAGAACAAGCCTTTAACATACTTAGTAACAAACAGTCTCACACGTTTCACGTTTACAAAGTGGAAAAGAGATACTGATCAGCTCTTCATCAAACTCACTCACCGCGTTTGTGGACTCGCTATATAACATAACATAACAACAAAGCTGCATTATAAAAGAAGAAGAAAAAGACAACTGGAACAAGCTTACTCTCGATGACAACTAAACATTTGCAGTTTCAGCTTCAGGGTGGTAGTAAAGCATCTCGTCCCACATCATCTCCCTGATCATTCTTTCCTCCATGTTCTCATCTATGTCCAGAGCGATAGGGACATGAGCAGGGGGATTAGCTCCAGGATCAAACAGCCCCGCCATGTACGGGTGCAAGAGTGCATCAGTTACAGAGATTCTCTTGGTTGGATCAAACACAAGCATCCTCTGCAGCAAATCTATAGCTAGAGGATTGGCTTGCGGGTAGAGATTAGAGAGATGTGTACCCCTTGAGAAAGGAAGAGACTTTATGAACCTTCGAGCTTTCGGGTTATCGATAAACCGAATATCAGATTCTTGCTGGCTACCAACAACATTGATGATTAGCTTAAGCTGGTTGAGACATTCTGTCCCCGGGAATATCGGTTTTCGACCAAGAATCTCCGCGAATATGCATCCTACTGACCAGACATCAATGGAGGTTCCATAGTTGTCACAACATAGAAGAAGCTCAGGTGCTCTGTACCAACGTGTAACCACGTACTCCGTCATAAACTGCTCATTGCCTTGGCTAGTTCTCGCTAACCCGAAATCACAGATCTTTAGATCACAGTTAGCATTGACTAAGAGGTTCCCTGGCTTCAAGTCCCGGTGAAGGATGTTTGCAGAGTGAAGATACTTCAACCCTCTTAGCAACTAAACACAGACAAAACATTAAACACACAATCTATGTCAGTAACTGAAACCAAGACACAGTGCCGGTCCAACATTTTCAATTTTTTCTTGATAGCCTACGCTCTTTGTGCCCTATATAACTAAGTGATTGGTTCCTTTGTCTATGTTCCGGACCGGCCCTGCCAAGACATACAGATAGTTACATTAAAATTACCTGAAACAAGAAGTACTTGCAGTGATCATCAGAGAGAGACTGAGAGGACTTGATGATCTGATGAAGATCAGTATCCATGAGCTCATAAACCAAATAAACATCTTTGAAACTGGATCTAACCGAAGGCAACATAACATCTTTAAGCGCGATCACATTCTCATGCCTCACATGCCTAAGAAGTTTAAGCTCTCTCAACGTCCTCAAGGCATCAACACGATTCTCAAACACATTGTGAATCTTTTTGATAGCGACTCTCTCGTTGGTCTCACGGTTGATGGAAGAGCAAACCACACCGTAAGCTCCTCGGCCAATGGGTTTGATAGGAACATACTTAGTGTCGATTTCGAACAGAGTTTGCCACATGGAGTAGTAATGTTTCCCTTGTTGTTTGATCCCGTTTGGTGGGTCAACTAACATCGCCATTGTTACTTTCTGCTAAGAACTCAAAAAAGGGTTTATAGAGAGTTAACGAATCATTGAAGCTTTTTTCTTCTTTACGTTATTCCTTGTTGGAAAAAAAAAAGTGAAAAAGATTCAATCTTTTTTATCCTTTGCTTTACTTAGCTATCAATCTTACTACTCCCCAGGATAAAAAAAAAGTAGGAAACTTTCGGCGTAATCATAGTTCAAACTCTTTTATCCAATAAAAAAAAACTAAAATTAAGTCAAAAAGACAGGAGATTTTGGACATACCCTTGTAATAACAGAAGCTGAATGGTTGTTTGGTTGGTGATCAGAGAAAGAAGAGAAGGGTATAATTGGATCTGAATTGAGATGGCTTCTTCATAGTTATCTCAAGAAGATATAGGAGAGAGAGAGAGAGAGCTAGAGAGTGGTGAGACCCATACCGGGGAATGTTTAGAGAAGAGGAAGAAGAAGATGCAATACGTTGTGTTGATGAAGAAGCCTTTGTTACTTCTTTTCTTTTTTTCAGAAAAAAATAAATATTTGATTATATTTGGAAAGTCTGCTAATTACGAAAACGACATTCTTTTTTAGATATTTTGTTTAGCCTACTTTAATCAAAAAGCTTCAGTTACAAACTATCTACATTCTAGAGAAAAAAATCTGAGAATAGTTACATGGACTCTCCATATTACACATATTTAATACATATTAAATTAGATATTACATGTTTTTCATTAATATGTAAGAATTAAACTTCAATTTGTAGTTGACAAAAAAAAAACTTCAATTTGTATATATTAAAAAAAGAGCTAGCTAAGCCTCAGTTAAAAGGGGTATTTTTTTAAAAAATAATTTTTAAAATTTTATTATTAAAATAACTCTTAAGAAAAAAGATCAAAAATATTTTTTTATTTTAAAAATTTTAATTTAACTTTACAAAATTTAAACTTTATTTTTAAAAATTCACCCCATAATTCTAAAGTTTAAGTCTAAACTAGTTAATCGTGGGAATATAAATATATATTTATACATTTTAATAAAAAAATTGTTCCTTTTTCTATTTGAAAATGATTTTTGTGATAATTTTCTTTTAATTTATTTTAATATTTCTAAAAAAAGAGAGCTAGCTTTCTGTTTTAGTATTATATTTTTTATTTGTATAATAAACGTATACGATTTATATAAATTGGGGAAGAGCGAATGATTTAGATGGATCAAGTAACCGGCTACGCACGTGGGTGCAGCGAAATATGACAGGTGTCATACGTAGATTGGCAGGCTTCTCTTGTTGGTCGAAGTTTCCACTGAAAGCCGGTGTAGATAAACCTAACTCGAAAGTCTTATGGGTGCCGTCAACAAGTACAACAACGAGGCTTTTTACAACCCTCTGTTTTGTCGGAAGCGTTTAAAAGAGGAGTAAAAAAAATGTGTGGCTGCTGGGATTCGAGCCCAGGTCTCCACGGCCACAACGTGGAATTCTTACCACTAAACTACAGCCACTTTGATGCTATTAGGACAAAGGTCAAGTATGATATCTTTGAGTCTTGCTGGATAGGCATGGGCGTTCGGGTCGGGTTTTCGGATTTTCGGGTTTAGGCTTCTAGTACCCATACTAAAATTTAATTAGTACGGGTCAGATTCGGATAATATCACTTCAGTTTCGGTTATAATTTGTATTGCATCCTAAAACCCGTAAAGTAATCATATATCATTCGGTTTCGGGTTTTTTGGGTTCGGTTCGGATTATACTGAAGTAAAATACATAATAACTAAAACTAAACATATAAAACATAATGGTTAAACTGAAATAAAAAGCATCTTAACACACATAAATTCGAATATAACAACATTCCATAAGAAAAAACATCCAAATCCAAACACATCAAATCCGAAAAACATCCAAAATATCAAAAATAACAACAAAAAGTTCTTTGATAAAATGTTAAATCAATCATGAAAACAAACATCATTTGTAAACAATATGCATTACTTTATAGTATAGAATAAACTTGTTATTTTAACGAGCAAATTATAAAGTAATTATTTATAACTAGTTATATATTTAAGGTCTTTATTTATATTTTAATATTTATTGTATACATCATATCAAAATAAAGATTAAACTGAATATTTAAAATAATTATATCTATTTAAAATATTTATATTAACTATTAATTTCGGATATTTCGGGTTACCCGTTCGGGTTCGGTTAATAACACTTCGGGTTCGGATATTTTTTATACCATCCTACAGGACCCGTTCGGGTATTTTTACATTTCGGGTCGCATAAAGGGTCGGGTTTTTCGGTTCGGGTTCGGTTCGGATTTCGGATTCCGGATTTTATGCCCAGGGCTACTGGAGATGAACCATTTAAGCCGACGAAATACTTTACAGATTCGACGACCCAGCTTCTCCCACTAGAGACAAACACAATGTGAGTACCATGGATCGAATTAGCAATAAAATGGCCCATTATATTTCTAGAAATATATAAGGGATGTGTCTCTCCTAGATGGACGATGGTGTCATAAGTGTCTTTGGAGTTCATGTCCACACCAAAACTAAAGAGCCCAACGGAACACTTGAGAGTACCCATTGAAGAAGTTTGCAGCTTTTTCATACGAATCATATCAAAAACAAACAAAAAGACAAAAAAAAATAAAGTGACATATAAAGAGACTACAAAAGGTTCAGATAAGAAATATCATCCGTCTGTTTTCAAATAATGCATTTTGTGTGTTTATACGTATTTAAAACATATTAAAAACTGATTACAAAGTATCACTTCATGTGTCGTTTTTTCCAATAAGTTTAAACCAGTAATAATTGAACAAGTACAACAATTTTCTTAAGAATTAATCATTTACGGTTATTAACTAATAAAAATTATATACAATTTATAATTATTAATTTATCAGATTTGGGTTGACTAATCTTCATGCGCAAACTCCTCGCTTCGCATAGTCAAATCACCAGCCTTTCTCTCCTGTGGCAAATGTTAAACCTCTAATTTTATTGCAGGAAATTGGATTGTTTGCTTATATTAAGTTGCTTATTTCTCTCAAAATGAACCACACTGTAATGTCCCGATCTCACCGTCTGACTAGGGTTTCGACCGGGTGTAATAGACATGTGTCTACTCATTTTAGACTACCCAACATGTCTAGTTATTGGTCCCAGAAGTTTTGGGACGCATACCTTCGATCAAATACCAACCCAACCAAATTCATATAGTTCTACTTATATTCATGCATATAGGGAAATGGAAAGGAGGGCATGAGTGAATGGGTTACTTAGTGAATCGGTCTAGACCAACCTCTCAGCATGAAACTCTATACTACTTAATGTGAAACGAGAGGTGGCTAGCCACTACAACCAATCAACCAAATGCATCCTACGATAACACACAACATCATTTCCATACTTTTCTATCAACCTAGCGATCACACAATACAATGAACTCAGTCATTGCTACAAAATAGATTCGACTCGACTACTCAACAACTTGACTCGACACCAATCATCTTAGAAGTAAGGACCAACTGGCTCGCTCATGGACGTCCCACCTCGTGTTGTCCTAACACAAGAGGTCCTACGTGAACCACTACCTCCCAGCTTCATAAATGGCTATCCGAGTTGCAGCTCGTTGGCCCCTTCTGGCTCTGTCTGCCACGTGAACCACTACCTCCCAGCTTCATAAATGGCTATCATGGTTTTGACCTCATATTTTATTTCTGGTTAAATAGCAGCGTAAATACAAAATTATAATAACAAATATCGTATATGCAAAGAATTTTATTTATAAATAAGCTAAATTATAGGAAGTGTTTACATTTCCCTTCTAAAAAGGAATGATCATAATTTTTAGTAAATGATCCAGCTCTCAATAATAGAGAATATTTTTTAAAATTATGCGTGTTCAAAATAATAGTTTGTTGAGAATAGAAATAATTATTATTGAAAATATACAAACACTTAACAATAATTCTCCAGAATAAACAACATAAATGGATACTTTGCATTAATTTTGGTAAATTATTACAGTGGTGCATGTAATATATTTATATCGGTGAAGAAGAAGAGTTTTTTTCAAAAGAAAAGAAAAATAAGAGTAACGTGTGGGAGGGTGGGGGAGTGAGAAAAATGTATCTTATATTGTTTTATAAATATTTTGTGTTGATATATATTAAAAATTATAGTATTGATATGCAATAGATAAGATAAAAGATTTATACTGAATTATTTGTGAATTCAATTTAAGAAATATTTTATTAATTCTGGAAAAGACATGAAAGACATAAAATTAGTAATAATTATTACTTCATTAATTTTTGAAAAGACAAGGATTACTTAAAGATAAATTCATTTAATAACTTCAGTGGCAATAAATTTTAAATAAGTTGTAATCTAAGGGGTAATTCTTATTTGTACTTCTATTTTAATATTAAAGATGATATAATTATTTGTAAAATACACAAATTGTAATGGTTTGTTGAATTTTTCGCTTTCATTTGTTTATAAATTTGAAGTTATTTTGTAATTTATAAATATGGAAAAATAATTTTTTTAATAATGCTAAATAAAAGGATTTGGATTGGTTTAGTTGTCATATTTCAGTTATATTTGATTGCATCAATTGTTTTGAATTGCGTCATAATTCTTTTTAGTTCTAGCTATGTTAAATAAGATTAATTTCTAATACGTTTAGTATATTTTTAAGATTATTAAATATATTATTCATAATTTCTTTCAAAAGTTATATGATGTTTTGAATAAAATTAAGAAAATTTTAAAATGATAAGAGATTTTGAGTTTTATAAGCAATCTAAACCGGTGAATTCAAGAATTTAAATATTCAATTAATGTTTTAAAACGTCATAATATTCAAAAATTGAGAAGTCGTATTTCATTAATTTAGTTATAAGCAAGTGACAATAATAATTTTAATTTTCAATCAAACATTTTTTGAAATGTTTATTTATCTTCAAGTTAGTTATAACAAACAATCTTTTTTAAAATATGATATTATATGATTGGTTTATGTCACTTAAAATATTTTTATATATTTTCTAATTATAGGGTCAAGAATATTTTTATGGTAAAATATTATTTTATTTTTAATTCACTCTCAAATTTTGAATTATATATTTGGTTTAAATTCAATCATAAGATATAAATATTTTTAAAAAGAATAATAGGTTTATGTAATTAAAATATTTATTTTTATTTTCTAATAATTTGATTAAAAACCTATAGTAAATTCAAAAAAAAAATACCTAAATTATTCTGTTTTGTGATTTTTAAGCCAATTTCTTTATACCATTTTATTTTTATTTTGCTTTGGTATGTAAAGTAAAATAAAAAAAAATACCTTTTATAAAAATTAATAATAGATCATATTTTATGGATATTTCCTTTGCTTATTTAGTCCTTTTATCATTTGGTGATTTTTTAAAAGGAAATAATAAATTCCTAATTAAAATACCAAATTTTAGTGATGTAAATTATGTAAAAAATTAAATCATTAAGGATAATTTTATACTTGACCATTGTAAGAATTAACGTGGGCCAAAAATTGTTTTAATTTATTCATAAGATATAAATACTGTTAAAGGTAATTTTATATAATAGGTAATGCAATTAAAATATTTTTATATGTATAGCCTTTTCTAATTTCTAATCATTTTATCAAAAAGTTATAGTAAACAACAAGAAACAAGAAAAAAACCTAATTTATTTTGTTTTGTGATTTTTTAAATTATTATTTTATATATATCATTTTATGTTGTGTTGGTAAAAATAAAACAAAATATTTTTATAAAAAAATAAACATAAATCATATTTTAAGGATATTTCCTTTTTCTTATTTATTTTCTTTTATTATTTATTTGATTAAAAACAGAAATTCCTAATTAAAAACTTTTAAAATTAAACATAAATCCAATTTTTAGCAATGATAATTATGTATAAAAATTAAATTATTAGAGATAACTTTATAATTGGCAATCATAAGAAATAATGTTAGCGCAACACGTAGGAAAATGATTTTTCAAATAACACTATAGATATTCTGAGTCTTGTATGCTATATTGGAATTTTGTTTTTATTTTAGAGTCATTTGAATTCATTTTTATATTATTAAAAAAAACATATTGGGGGAAATACAAAAGTCGTGGAACAAATATATAACGGTTAGACTTTTGAGAGAACACATGGCCGGTTGAACCCAAAATAAATTTGGTAAATTGAATTTTTTTTGGTTAAACCGAGTAGTTGAGTTGAGAGGTCAAATTTAAGACCTTTCAACTAAAGAAGAAGGTTTCAAAACCCAAAACTGACAACATAAAACCCTAAAACCTCTTCTTCTCTTCTCCTCAGACGCAGTCTGTAGTCTTAGCGGAGGACACAGGCAGTACCTTCTTTCATCTACTTTTAAATCTCAGGTACGTGCCTCTGTTTACTTGTTCTGTTCATGTCTTTAGTTCTTGTTCGTGAATACTCGGTTTTGTCTGTGTTTAGTTCGTGTTCGTGTATGATTGATTCTCTTTGTTCTAAGTTCTGGGAAGCTATAGCAATTCGAATTGAAGATAGACGGAAAATCCAATCTGGTTTTCCGGTTTAAAATACATAAACCGGTTATAGAGTAGATTGTGCTGTGTACAGGCTTGCTTTTACTGTATATGTTAGTTCGATTTTCAAATTGATCTTTTTTTTTGCAGGTTACTTTCGGGAGTGGTGTATTAAGAAATGGGTACCAAAGGTGACTTCTTTTTTTCTATAAATTTTGTATCTTTATTGGATTTGAGATTTGATAAAAATGCTTATTGAATGTAGATGGTGTAGCGATGGATCAGATAAGCGATAAGAAGCGTGGAAAGAACAAGTTGAAATCTAAGAAGAAAGCAGAGGATGTAGTGGATGGTATAGCAATGGATGATATGAGCGTTAAAAAGCGTGGGAAGAACAAGTTGAAATCCAAGAAACAAGAAGCTGAAGAGCATGAAGAACAGCTTAAAAGGCTTAAAGAAACAGTGAGTTGTCTTGTAACATGTCTGGTTTTGTGATTTGTAATAAATATGGTGGAAGCTTTTGAGTAACTTAACAGATGGTTTTTTTCTGCAGCAAGCTGAGTTTTTTGAGTATATGAAAGAGCATGATGAGGATCTTCTCAAGTTTGATGCTGCTGAGTTTGAGGTGAGTCTAGTGGAGATTGAATATGTTGGATCTTGATGTGAATTGTGCTCAAAAGCTTTAATCTTTGGTTAGGATGATGCTGATGTTGAAGCTGATACTGACTTGGAAGACACTGAGAAGCAAGGTGTTGATGAAACCTCCAAGCTGGAAGTTGCAAAGAAAGTTAACGAGCAGAAGACGATTACAGCAGCCATGGTGGATTCATGGTGTAAGTTAATCCGAGAAGACGCGAAGCTAGGTGCGGTTCGTTCTATCTTGAGAGCTTATAGAACTGCCTGTCACTACGGTGATGATACCGGAGACGACCCATCTGCAAAGTTCAGTGTTATGTCCAGCGCTGTGTTCAATAAGATAATGATATTCGTTCTGAGTGAAATGGATGGGATTCTTAGAAAGCTGTTGAGGCTTCCTGCAACTGGAGGAATGAAGGATACTATTATGGAGCTCACAAACACAAGGCCTTGGAAGAACTATAATCACTTGGTCAAATCATATCTTGGGAACTCACTTCACGTCCTGAACCAGATGACTGACCAAGGGATGATATCGTTTACTCTCAGGCGCTTGAAACACTCATCTGTCTTTCTATCTGCCTTTCCAAGCCTCCTTAGGAAATATATTAAGGTGTGTTTAGAGCAAAAACCATCATTATATGAATGTTTACTTACGGTTCTTTCGTTGCTCACTATCTCTTTGTCATTTAGGTTGCACTTCATTTCTGGGGAACCGGGAGTAGCGCCATCTCTGTTGTGTCTCTGCTGTTTCTGAGAGACTTGTGCATACGCCTTGGAACGGATTCTGTGGATGACTGCATCAAGGGAATGTACAAAGCGTATGTGTTGAATTGCCAGTTTGTAAATGCTGTTAAGCTGCAGCATATATCGTTTCTTGGTAACTGTTTCATTGAACTTCTCGGCACGGACATCTCTGCTTCATATCAGCATGCATTTGTCTTCATAAGGCAGCTTGCAATGATTCTACGTGAAGCGCTTAACACAAAAACAAAAGTACTTTCTCAATAAGTCTTCTGTTCAACACTTGTATGTTCTGAAAAGTTTCTTGTAACTCTTATTTACGTTTGGTTGTTCTTACAGGAAGCATTTAGGAAAGTGTATCAGTGGAAATTCATCCATTGTCTTGAGCTTTGGACTGGTGCTGTTTGTAGCTACAGCTCTCAGTCTGAGCTTAGACCAGTTGCTTATCCACTAGCCCAAATAATATCTGGTGTAGCAAGACTTGTTCCCACTGCTCGCTATATTCCACTTAGACTTAGATGTGTTAGTATGCTAAACCGGATTGCTGCTTCAACTGGTTCCTTTATACCCGTCTCAATGCTTCTTATGGACATGTTAGACATGAAAGAGCTCAATAGACCTCCCATTGGTGGTGTTGGCAAAGGTGTCGATTTACGCACACTACTCAAGGTAAACAAAACAAACTTGGCTGAGTCTTGAACTCTTTAAGAAAGTGGCTAGAATGTAATTTTGTCCTGCATAGTGAACATTTTTGCTGTCAATTTTTATCTCTAGGTAAGTAAACCGGCAGTGAAGACAAGGGCGTTTCAGGAGGCATGTGTTTATTCTGTAGTGGAGGAGCTTGTGGAGCATTTGACTCAGTGGAGTTATTCTGTTGCTTTCTTTGAGCTATCTTGTATTCCAACCATAAGGCTGCGTAGTTTTTACAAATCCACCAAAGCTGAGAGGTTTAGGAAAGAAATGAAGCTACTCATTAGCCAGGTACCTTGAAGCAAATCAATAACCACTTATACTTAATCTATCTTGTACTTGCTATATATTTTGATGACTCCTGTAAATTTTTACTCTTTCTCTTCAGATTGAAGCTAACTCAGAGTTTGTCAACAAAAAGAGAGCTTCGGTTGGTTTTCAACCCAATGAGCCTGCTGCTGCATCATTCCTTGAGGTTTAGTAACTCGTTTCTCTTGATTCACTTGGATTTATGAAGTAGCTTGTTCTGATGGTTCTTTGGGTTTTTATTTTTCTGTTCAGGATGCTAAGAAGGCAGGGGAAAGCCCTCTATCGCAATATGCAGTGATTATCCGACAAAGAGCGAAACAAAGAAACGAATCACTGGTGGAATCAGAGTGAGTTACATTCCTCTACAGTTAGATCACTTTGCATTTTCTTTTCTCGTTTTTGGCCTCAGCTACGTAGTGTGTATTTTGACTGCTGGTAATAATAATATATGTCTGGTTGATCCAGTGTTATTGTGGGAGAGGACTCAGCGGTCTTTGGGAAAAACGCACCAAGCAGTGATGAGGAAGAAGATGAAGCAGATAGGAATGAAAAGGGTGCTGCAGCTTTCAGTTCCTCCTGGTTACCTGGAAGTGACTCCAAGTAAGTTTATCTTCTTCTAGAAACTGCCAACATCTCTTGGTTTCATATGTAAATCACCAGGTTGGTGTGGTAGAGTATGGTTAAGTATGGGTTGTTTGTTAGAGCCAAATATAGACTGGGTTACAGGTCAAAGGGTATTTCATTTACTGCTAGGTATATTCAGTAGTTTGGTTGATTTGGGGAATGTACATAGGTGCTGAACCACATTGTCCTTAATGTTCATTATTTATCTAAAGAGATTGTATAATTGGCAGAGAAAAAGAGGCAGAAGAAGAAGAAGAGAAGACGAAAAAGAAGAAACGTAAGAGGAAGAGTCAAGCAGAGAAGAAGCAAGTTGAGGAAGGTGCAGGAGAAGATGATGTTGTGGAAGATTTTGTGTTCAGTTCTGATGAAGAGGAAGATGATCTGTTTGATATAGAAGGAGACAAAGATGAGGAGGAAGAGGATGATGAAGATGCAGCAGAAGATGAAATTGCAGAGCCTGAGACAAAGACCTCTAAGAAGACCAAGGGCACTTATAAGACTTGGCATAAGACCTACAAGAAGACAAAGAAGAAGAAGAAAGCTCGAGTAGCTTAGTCTTTTTGGTGTACTTCGATGCCTACAAAATCACCTTTTCGAATGTTTTGCAAAACATCATTAAACAAAATTTTGGGGAAATGGAACTAATATCTGCAAATTTAATTATTGAAATTTGAAACTACTATCTATGAATTTTTCTTTTCTATTTTGTCTATTAAATCTCATTCAAGAACTGAAATAGTCATCCTTTATTTTAATAACGTGAACAGTATAATGACGTCCTAGTACCTTAGTTCCTTCTCTCTTTTTCAATGTTATGAATAGGCATGTGGGTTTGGTTCGGGTGTTCGAGCAAAATCTTGTCAAATTGGGCAGGAACAAAATTTTGGTTCAGTAGTATATGGGTGACTTGTTATATAAAAAATCTGCTAAAATTAACATAAGTTTTTGGTTTGGATAGATCGCGGTTAAATTTAGTCAAAATGGATAATTTTGATTATTTTTGGTTGGCTTTGGTTCAAATATAGTGATTGAAACTGGAATTCTCAATCGTCATCATCAGAGTATTTCAATGTACATTGCGAAAATGCACCATGAATGTAGAGTATAAGAAGGGCTTCAGTGATAGTGTGAAATCAAAGCAAACAGGGAGGGGAACGGGCTTGACCGTGGTTTGTTCATCAACGCTGCAGACCAGCTTTGATGTAAGCTGCGTATAGATCCCTGCATTTTCAATACCATACATTGTCACCATGATAACAGAGTATACATTGTGGTAGGTATACTTGGAGAAAACAAACTTACATGGAGCCCTTAATTGCGTCTATGGCAGCTTGAGCTGGGAGGAAACCTTCTACAGCAACTTTCTTGTTCTCGTTCTTCTTGTCTACAAGTTATGTGTTAAGTGAAAACTGAAAAACATAATAAGGCCAAAACAAATGCAATATGTGATGGATACAGTCCTCGAAGAAGCGACGAATCTCAGCTAGACGGTGAGGAGGAAGCTCTTTGATGTCTCTGTAATGACGGAACTCTGGATCATCAGCACATACTGCAATGATCTTATCATCTTTTTCACCCTGAGAGTTTCCATATCAAAGGTGAATCTCATGGTTTCTTACTTAATGTAATTAACATCACAGATAAGGAGAAGAAAGATATCACTTTTTTACCTGATCAATCATGGGCATTAAACCAATAGCACGGGCACGAAGGAATGACCCAGTCAGCACAGGCTCCTGCGCAATAGTTATCAACCACCTCAGGTAAGTTATTTGTTTTTCACTAACTGTTTATGCCAAGTTTGCATGAACAATTGACGCTAGGAATGGCGAGAGAAGGCACCTGCATGAGTACCAGGACATCTATAGGATCACTGTCCTCACAAATGGTTCGAGGAATGAAGCCGTAGTTGTGTGGGTACACAATGGATGAGTACAGGACACGATCAACCTAGAGAAGAAAATTTTTCAGTGATCAATTTTTTTTCTTCTTTTCAAAATGTGATTAGTAATATATCCAAAAAGGAAGACATGTGTATATATGCGATGATGCATCATGCATACAACCACAAAAGAAAACAAGAATGCGAGTGATCAAAAGACAGGTTCAAACTCAATCAAGTAAATACAATGTACGTGTATACCTTAATAAGGCCACTGTTCTTGTCTAGCTCGTACTTCACCTTGCCACCTTTGCTAATCTCAACAACCTGTTAAATAAATCATTTTAACTCTGAACGATCTAATCTTCCACAGTGCATAAGGAGATACAGCTTACACAGTTGAAAACAGCAGGAGCTTCCGGACCTACAAGATTCAAACAAACACTCTCATCCAAGCCAAAGAATCTAATTGCAGCAAAGACAAAAGGATACATGCTACTTCATCAAACACAAGATTAAGCATACCAATCTCCAAGTCATGCCATGGATGAGCAGCAGCTGATCTGTTTGTGAAAGCTGCGAAGTTCCTCTCGTTAAGAGTAACATTAGGGTTCCTCAGAGGGGAAACAACAGAGCTCTTGGGCTTTACTTCATCCTTGTTATCAGCCATATCGTAATGTTCACTACCACTCAAAACACACAACCATAAGCGCTATATATAAGAGACCTTCAAGCATGCTAAACTCAAAACAAAGCCATAAAACTCAAAATCATTCTCACTAATGAACAATAAAGATCCAGCAGAATCCAAATAACAAAATCAAACTCCACATACGTTCAGATTCTAGCAGAGAGATGAATCATCCATACCAATATACACGATATTCATTGTTCTAAGCAAACTCTATAGCATCTAGGAAACAATCTTAACACACGAGATAGCTCAGATCTATCCTCAGCTTCACGTGATTACAAATCAACTCCTAGTCTAAGAGCATAGATGCGACGAACAATCCAAGTTCTCGACGCTCAAAACGAAGAGAAAGAACACACGAAAGATCATCGAATCACTCCGATTCAACACGTCAGGGACGATAATCAAGCAAGCACCATTAACAGCATAAGATGAACAAAAAAGGAAGGAGAAGAGATGATCTCACAGATGCAGTTTCAAAGCTTCAGAGATTCCGTTACGTAACTTCTTTTTTTTCTTTCGCTTATGGAGATGAGCAGTTACAGTACAGTATTGGTGTGTTTCTTTATGGACGTTGGAGGAAGGAGAGACGCTGACGTCACCAATTTTCTTGGTTGTTGTTCTTCGTCTATCTTACGATGAATCTTGTGCGTTGAATTTAAGAGAAGGAGGGATCGAACGGACGTTGTTTTATTATTAACCTTTTTGTGATTTTTAATTTGTTTTTTATAATAGGCTTTTGTAGTGTCTACCTTTTTTATTCGAGTGAAAAAAGGACGACATTGATGTTGCCAAAAAAGCATGTGAGTGACTAATCAGTATATGACGCGTGTCCCTAGATTTAGGCGCTTTCTTTCTCTTTAATTTTTGTTGCTACAGTTCCCTATTTATTTATTAAGTTAAGAAAATTATGATTACCCAATACTTAAGGAAACGTATTACTTTTGAATTCGTTTAAAGCAATTGATGAGAGTTGACTGCGTAGACTTTTTTAAGACGTCGTCAAGTTATAAAGTTTGACTCATATAATGTTCATTTTTATAAATACCAAAATAGATTTCAAAAAGTTTTTATCCCAAAAATAGCAATTCAAGAAAAAAATGAACAAAATAGATTTTATTAAAAGATGTAAATATATATATATATTTATACCCTTGTGTTAACTAATCTAAACTTATGGTTTATATTTATGGGATAAGAATTTTGAGTTGACGTTTAAAAATTAAAAAAAAATTAAAAAATATTAAAATTTTGAAAATAAAAAAGTCTATTTTAGTCATTTTTTCTCTCAAGATCTATTTTTGTGAAAAAAAAACTTCAAAAAAGTATATTTGAGAGATTTGTCCTTTATTATATGTCGAATCTCTCAAATAGCCAATTTTTCAGTTTTAATCACAAAAATAACCATAAAAATTCACTTAAAATTGTTTATTTTTTTATTTTATAAATTTTAATATTTCTTTATTTTTTATTTTAAACCGTACTTCCAATATCACATCCTGTAACTCTAAACCCTAAGTTTAGATTAGTTAACTCAAGGGTATAAATGTATATTTACACTTTTTATTATATCTATTTGGATCATTTTTCTTCTTAAAAATTATTTTGGTCACAAAAACCTTTTTAGCTCTATCTTAGAGTATTTATCTAGTAGGGCAAATCTCTTAAATAATTTATTTTAAAGTTTTTATCACAAAAATATCCCTTAGAAAAAATTAAACTGCACCTTCAAAAATTCACCCCATAACTTTAAACCCTAAATCTAGATTAGTTAACCTAAATGATATAAATGTATATTTACATCTTTTAATAGAGTTTATTTTAATCATTTTTCTCTTTGAATGCTATTTTGATGACAAAAACTTTTTAAGATTTATCATAAAAATAACTTTAAAAAAATGATTGAAATAAACTTTTTAGGAATCAAAATTTATTTGATGGTTATTTTGAGGAATCAAAACTTATACCCCTGAAATAACCATCACCAAAAATAAGTTTTGATTCTTGAAATAATTATCAAATAAGTTTTCGGTGATGAATCATGACAAAAAAACTTTTTAAAGTCTATATTAGAGAATTATAAGTTTTGACTCCTGAAATAAACTCATCCAATGGGTTCAAGTCTTTAGTCTCCTCTCATTTTAATAAAGTGCAATGATATCTTACATATTTGCATAGTTTTGGTCATCCCTTTTGATGCATATTGAGCATATAGGATATTATTTAGGTATATTTAGGTTGCATTCCATTACATTTGTCTATATCAGGTATTGGAGATGCTTATTGGTGAGTTTGGAGGCAATTGAGGCTAAGAAAGTGAAGTTTGGAGCAAAATGGGGGTGTAGCGACCAGGCGTAGCGACCAGGAGTGGTCGCTACAGACCCACAGGAGAAATGCGGATGCCGTTGCGACCAAGCGTAGCGACCAGGCGTGGTCGCTACAGACCCACAAGAGAAATGCGGATGCCGTAGCGACCAGGCGTAGCGACCAGGCGTAGTCGCTACAGACAAAAATCCTGAGGAGTTGAAATATTCTAAGTGTCGTAGCGACTAGGCGTAGCGACCACAGCTGGTCGCTACAGGCAAAAATACCCAAATTTTTATGTGTCAACCCGAGTTTGTTGGGTTGATCCGACTCGTTTTTTGGACTCCTATATATAGTTTTAGACCCTAAAACCTTAGGGGAATCTCTTTTTCTCTCAAAAAAACTTTGTCTAAACTAAAAAAACTTGAACCTTTTGATCATTGGAAGGAAGTACTTCATCTTTTATTGTGTTTTTCTTGCTCATTGACATGATTTGTCTTGAATCTCATATGGGTTCAAGGTTTCTCATGAAAAGTATTGAGTAGTGAACTTGTGATTCATGGGTTAAGTAGATTAGGGTGTTTAAGTGGATATTTAGGATGTCTCTTGCTTTATTAATATTGTTCTATGCTTATTAGGTGTTCTTAATGCTAGATTAGACTTGATCAAGTTGATTTAGAGCTTAAGTACTTTCATGCCCGAAAGGTGTTCGATGAAATGCTTGAACCAACCTAATATTGTCTTTTACATGTCTAGCCAATGACAATTGATGTTAGAGATGTTAAATGGTTAGTAGACTTGTGATTTATGCATGCTTGATTGTGTTAGGCCAACGACAGTTGATGTTTAATGCTTGATTAGCATATGGATTATTGTCACGACAGTGGATTAGTCTATTTTATGAGTTCTAGACCTATAGACTTGTTGATTATTTTGTTTGTGCATCCTATATTGAATCTTGATCACCCAATATCGATTATCTTGCCCATGGATTCATCCTTAGCTATTGATTGAAAGTTTGATTCTTGCACTTATTTCTTGTTTGAATTTGAGATCACTTTGTTTATAATTCTAGGAGTTTAGTTTGTTACAAACCATCGATCTTCTTATTTGCTTAGGTTAGGAAACTTTGTGTATTCTTAGTGTTATAGATCATTAGTTCCTTGTGGATTCGATCCTAAAGCGCTGCATCGATATACCATTCGATTGTGGTAGCGTGCACATTAGGTTAATTGGCCTGTGTTAAAACGCAGTAATCATGCAACTTGAATCACATTAGCCTCAATCCTTGAAGCTACTTTGATTCCCTGTAAAATAATCTCAAACAAAGCAGTTAATACGGAAAGATAATACATTTTAGTATTTTACAAATCAACAAAAATTTCCATAAGCTAAAACTGCTCATGAGCTTATTAATCACACAGTAGTAGCACTAAAATTATTTTTGAAATTTTCAATAAGGTAAAGCGCCCAACCCTAGTAGTATCACTGAACAAAATTTAGGTTCATCCTTTAGGTTAACCTTTTAAAATTCGCCTCATTTTTAATTACTAACCAAAATGTCACGTAGATTAATAAATAAAAATTATTAAATATTTTTTTAAGATTAAAATAGCTTAAAAAATCGATATTTTTTAGAAAATCAAAATCAAACCCTAGATCTAAATTCAAATCGTACACCCTAAATTCATCCTAAATTTTAAATCTAAATCCTAAATACTAATCCGAACCCTATACCCTAAACCTATACCCTAAACTCTAAATCTTAAACTCAAACCTTAAACCTTAAATCTAAATCCTAAATTCTAAAACCGTGAACCAAATTTTGGTTTTAAGTTTAGGATATAAGGTCTAGAGTTTCCGTTTAAAATTTAAAGTTTAGGGTTTAGGATTTGGAGTTTGGCTTTAAGATTTAGGATTTAGGGTTCAGAATTTTAAGATTTAGAGCTTGGTTCAAGTTATAAAGTTTGGGTTTAGAATTTAGAGTTTAGATTTTGAGTTTAAAATATAAAATTTAGATTTAGGTTTGAAAAATATTGATTTTTTAAACTATTTTAGTTTTTTAAAAGGTATTTAATAATTTTTATTTATTAATCTACGTGATGTTTTAATTGATAATTAGAAGTGATTTGAATTTAAAAGTTTATCCAAGTTTTGTTCTTATCGAAATTGTAACATATGGAAAGCACTGTAAACAGCTGAAAGTAGGTGGGCTTATGCAGAAGCCTACTTAATTTATTTCCCGTTAGTTTAAGAATAACAGGCCTTTTAATTTCCCAGTGAGCACCACAAACTACGACACGTGTCTCACTCTCTCGTATTCTCCTCCACGTCATTAAGTTTCTCTTTCTAACGTGTTCGATTCGAAGATCATTGTGATCTTAATTGGTGATCGAATTAGGGTTTTAGGGACATGGAGGACGAATCAGGAAACGAAGGAGACGGATACACAATGAGCGATTCACCGCTTGCTCGATGGAGAATCGAATTCTCCAAATCGTTTCAGAATCACCTCGACAGATCGGCTCCTCACCTCGTTCGAAGGTGGCTAGTGACGTTAATCGCCGCCGTGATCTACATCTACAGAGTTTACTACGCTTACGGATTCTTCGTCGTCTCTTATGGTCTCGCGACGTATATCTTAAACCTATTGATCGGTTTCCTCTCTCCCAAAGTCGATCCAGAGCTCGAAGCCTTGGATCCTTCCGCTTCTGCTTCTTCTGAGGCTAGTAAAGATCCTGATGAGTTCAAGCCTTTTGTTCGTCGTCTTCCTGAGTTCAAGTTCTGGTAGTTTTCTCAAAAACTCGATTTGATCTCATATTATTAGTTTATTGGATTGGAGAATTTAATTGATTCTAAAAGAATTCAATTGAAGATATAAATAGTAGCTTTCAAAGAATTTTAAAGGATTTATAAAGATTTTAATGCATTTGTGTAATATGTAATTCAAATAAATTGGATAGATATTAATTCCTTTAAGTTTAAATTGATCTTAAAAGAATTCAACTGAAGATATAAATGGTAGTTTTCTAAGTATTTTAAAGGATTTATAGAGATTTTAATGCATTTGTATGTCTTGGATTTTAAAAGAATTCAAATAAATTTGATAAATATCAATTCTTTAAGTTTATCAATAACAATAACAATTAAAACGACTTAATAATAATTAAAATAAAAAATTGTACAAATAAATAGTAATTATATTGATTTTGTGATGCATCAGGTATGCAGCTACTAAAGCTTTTGTTGTAGCGTTTGTCATGACATTCTTCTCGTTCTTGGATGTGCCTGTGTTCTGGCCCATCTTGCTTTGCTACTGGTTGTTTCTCTATTTTCTCACTATGAAGCGCCAAATCGTGCACATGATCAAGTACAGATACGTTCCTTTTGATTTTAGAAAGAAGGTAAATAAAGCAACTCATGGGTTCTTGTTTTTGGACTGAATCTTTGCTTAGAAGTAAAGAGGTTTGTTTTTGACAGAGGTATGGTGGAAATGATAAGCCTAGTAGCAGCAATTCATCTCAAGGAGATGAAAACCCGGAGCAGACGTGAGGTAGACCAGGTATTGTTCATCTGTACATGGTTCAAGTTTGTGATAGAAACTAAGAGAACCATATTAAGTTAGATTGTTATAGCAAGATGTGGTGTAAAAGGAAAAAAAAAAAGTTATTGAAGCTTAACAGAGCTGAGAAATCTCTTAAGGGTTTGAGTTGTGTTGTGTTTGACAAAGTTGGTAATGTATCAATGCAGACCATGTCTTTGGTGCGAGGTTTTTTTGTGAGAAGCAAAGGGAATACACCAGGTCACAAAGGAATAAAGCTTTATCTCTACAAGGAACAATAGCTACAAGGAGGAGACAACAATAAAGATAAATAGCTTAGGTTTAAGACTATTTGATCTTTAAAGGTGTTTGTGTTCTCAAAGTGGTTGTACAATTATTACTCGGTTCAGGTGGAGTAACGGATGTCCTCAAATCCGTTACACTGGCAAACAAACTGCAAAAGAACAAACGAGAGTCAGCTACAAAAACAAACAGAAGAAGAGTGTTGTTGCTGTTTTTTTTTTCCTTTTATATATATATATATATATATATATATATATATGTAAGGAGAAAGATTGAAACTCATCTGAGAGAGCTAGAGGCATGTCAAGAGTCGTCGGTGTAGATCGGTTCTTTTTCAGGATCGAGTAGCAGGAGCTAGCTGGATCATCTTGAAGATCCGTCACCATACTCACAACAATTTAAGAAAAAATGTTGTTTAAAATGATTTCTAAGCAAATCGGTGACATGCAGGTAAGTATAAGCAAAGGAAGAGCTTACCTGAGCTCAAAGCTTGGAAGGCGGTTCAAGGATCTGAACCGGCCTGAAGATTGATCAGCCGAAGATCGAGGAAGGAGTCACCGTTTGGGGTTAAATCAACACCTGAAACACAAATCATGTTAGATCTATATAGATCGGGTACATGCAAAGTGTTTTAGTGGAGTATGAGCTTTACCGGAGAAGCTTGGCGAGGTGGAGCTCGGCGAGGTGGAGTTCATGGCTATGTCAGAAGAAGAACGGTCACTCGACAGAAGGGACATGCAAAGGAGAAAAAGGCGAAGATGCGTTCTTTGTCTCCGTGAAGTCTCAAGACCCGAGGGTGAGAGTCAGTCGAGAGCTGAGCTAACCGGAAGTGCTACGGAGAAGCCACGGAAGAAACCGAGAAGGATGAAAGGAGTTCTTTTCTCGGTGAAAGAGTGAAACTTCGAGAGAGAGAGAGAGACAAACCTTTTCTTTGGAGAGGCAGAAATGGTTCAGAGAGAGACTGGAGTAGGGTTTTCTGCTCGCAAAATGGGCCGACAAATTGAAGCCCATACTGGTGGAGATTTGTGGAGAATGGGCTTCGACAAATTAAGTGGGCCGGGGACGTGAAGGACATACGCTGGCCCGGTAAGCCCAGTGTTCTTCATCACCTTAATCACATGTATATATATCCGATACATGGTTAGGTTAAGGCGAGGTTTTTTTGTGAGAAGCAAAGGGAATACACCAGGTCACAAAGGAATAAAGCTTTATCTCTACAAGGAACAATAGCTACAAGGAGGAGACAACAATAAAGATAAATAGCTTAGGTTTAAGACTATTTGATCTTTAAAGGTGTTTGTGTTCTCAAAGTGGTTGTACAATTATTTCTCTTGATCTAATGGAAGTTTTGGGAGCCAGAGATCTCCCACGAGACGTACCGGTTTGAGGCCGGGAACTCATTAAATTGCTTGTGTCTTTAATCTAAGGATTTAGCTCTAGATCAACGTTACTTGGATCCTAAGCTAACCTAGTCTAAACCATAACATGTAAATATATATTATACTCTTACGTATGATTTAAAACTATGGAATATGATTTTAAATTAAAAAGAATAAAAATAAATATTAAAATTTTTAAAATAAATTGGTTATACTTTTTATGGACTATTTTAGTCACAAAAACTTTAAAAAAATTATTTGAGAGAATTGATATTTAAATAATTCATTTATTAATATCTGAGTAAAAGTAACTGATCTAAAAAAAATAAAAAAATATATGAAAAAGTCTAAATATGAATGTTCAAGAAGTTAATCGAGGGTCTGAATTGTTATTTAAGCAGTCTAAATATATACAGATTATGATAATATACTAAATGTATGTAGTATATAGTATACTAGATATCATAATTTATAAATAAGAAAATTATTTTATTTTATAACATTTTTAATATAATATATTAACTACCATAGCTTATGAAAATAAATGTTATATAGCTTATTATTATGATATTTGTAATTTTAAACGGTTAAAATTATCTTACTGTATATTTGAATTTAAAACACCTAAAAATACTCGGAACTTATTTTCTGATATTATGTTGAACTAGCCGGTTCAACCGAGAAAATAATGACATACGAACCGGTCTGGGTTTGGTGAATCTTGGAGGAGACATAATCTCGCGGAAGAGGAAGATTGAAAGGTACTTTTTGTACGGCGAATGGCAGCGGCGGAAGATTCGACGGCGGATTCGTTCGGTGCTGTCGTTCTGGGCGGTACCTTTGATCGATTGCACGATGGTCATCGGACTTTCCTCAAGGCGGCGGCGGAGCTAGCGAGGGATCGATTAGTGGTGGGAGTATGTGATGGCCCGATGTTGAAGAAGAAGCAAGTAAAAGCCATCACTCCCTTCTCGAATCTTATTATTATCGTTTTTCCCTTTTCGCCTAGATTAGTTTAGCATTTTTCATGTGGAAATGATTGTTCTAAATGTTAATCCCTTTTTTTTTTCCTGTGAATGTTTTTGATTGATATTGAAGTCTCTCATGTGGCTAAAGTTGATTTGTACTGAATGGTTTAATCCTGAATCTGTTACCCTTTGTGTGAGATTAGAGTCTTAAGACCGGTGACCTTAGACTTAGAGTTGTTATCATGAGCTGCAAAGGAAGACTCTTTGATCGTCTTGTATACTGTGTTCTGTTTTGTATGTATAGTTTGCTGAGATGATACAACCCATTGAAGAAAGGATGCGTAGTGTGCATAACTATGTCAAGGTGATTTTCACATTATAATCTGACATGTGAACTAACTAATGTGAAATGTGTGACAAAAGATGAGTTAGTTAGAGTTTTGTTTTATTTACTTTGTCTCCATGTTCTTGTGGTAGTCTATCAAGCCTGAGCTGGTTGTACAGACCGAACCCATTACCGATCCATATGGTCCTTCAATTGTCGATGAAGAATTGGAAGCTATAGTTGTCAGGTTTGCCCACATTCTTTCTGTTAATTCATCTCTGCTCCAAGAAGCTCTCTTACTAATCTTAATCTGCAGCAAAGAGACGTTACCTGGTGGCTTGTCGGTTAACAGAAAGAGAGCAGAAAGAGGTCTTTCTCAACTCAAGGTTCGTCCTTTTTATCTACCAGCCTTACCTTCTAATGTATTTTGAATCATTATCCTTTCCTTGGACATGCTTTGTTGCAGATTGAGGTTGTGGAAATAGTGTCTGATGGATCAAGTGGGAACAAGATAAGCTCCAGTACTCTCAGGAAGTTAGAGGCAGAGAAACAAAAACATGATGCAGAAGAACAAGAAGCATCGTCAACTTGAACTAGACCCAACTTTTGTTATGTAACTTTTAATACCACCCTTGTTTTGTATACTGATCGAAACTAATAATCAATAAAAGGTCAGCGCTTTGTTATTACCTTTCGCAGGTTAACGCTTTGTATGCCGAAACGGTGTCGGTTTTGTCTTAGTGTTTTGTTTGATTTAATGATTAAAACGACGTCGTTTTTGGTAGAATGATCAACCTGGTAACGTTTTTCGAAACAACGGCTAATTTTGTTGCAATTAAAAGGGGTTTTGAAAATTATAACTGTAAAATCTGATTCTTGAAGATCTTCTTTATAACTTCTTTTCCTTGTCTTTCAAATTTCGAATCCTTCTTATTCTGATCTTAGAGAAACTGCAGAGAGAGAGAGAGAGAAGCGAGTTCCTTGCGCAACAAGCTATTTCTTTGGGGTAATACATCTTCTTCCTCACAAACCTTACCGTTTCTTTAGTTTCCGCCATAGTTAAACTTGCTTTCGTCTCTCTGTTGCAGTTCTTCTTCCTGGAGAACAGACACAAACTCTGCTTTTACAAAACCGTAATCTCCTTCACTTGTTTCGTATCTCTTTTACTCTGTTCGGTTTCTCAGTTTCTTGTTTCTAGGGTTTCTGCAAAAGTTTCACTCTCTTAATCCGCAAGAAAGATGAATGATCTGATGACCAAATCGTTCCTAAGTTATGTGGAACTCAAGAAGCAAGCCAAGAACGACATGGAGGAATCAGAGCACGACGTCGAGAAAGGACAACTCAACGATCAAGAAACCCTCTCTGGTTTCTTCGCAGAGATCGAAACCATCAAAACCCTAACCGAAGAGATCACTCATCTCTTACAAGATCTCAAGAACCTAAACGAAGAGACCAAGTCCACACACAGCGCCAAGATCCTCCGCGGTTTGAGAGACAGGATGGAGTCCAACATCGTCTCCATCTCACGCAAGGCCAACGCTGTCAAAACCCTAATCGACGCCATCGAGACAGAGAATCGTAAGAGCGGTTCTTGCGTGGACAGGACACGTGTCTCGATCACTAACGGTGTTAGGGCCAAACTGAGAGAGACGATGAGCGAGTTTCATCGCTTGAGGGAGAGGATCTTTGCTGAGTACAGAGAAGATCTCAAGAGGAAGTATTTTCTAGCGACTGGTGAAGAGCCAAGTGACGAGGACATGGAGAAGATGATCTCTGGAGATGGGTTAGTGAAGAACACGTTTGAAGTGAAACCAGAGATGGATTTGAAGACGAAGGAGAGACATGAAGCTGTGAATGACATTAAGAGGAGTCTTAACAGGCTTCATCAAGTGTTTCTAGACATGGCTGTTCTTGTTGAGACGCAAGGAGATAGGGTTGATGATATTGAAGCTAATGTGGCTGTTGCAGGGAGCTTTGTGAGTGGAGGAACCAACAGTTTGTTCTATGCGAATCAGATGAAGAAGAAGAACAACAAGTGGGTTGTTGTGTTGGGTTCTATTTTGGGTGTGATCATTCTTCTTGTGTGTTTGATCTCCATGCTTGCTTCTCGTTGAAGTGGAGTTCTTGTTCCTTGTTTGGTTCTTGAAGATTTGTTGCTTAGTAAACTTTTTTTTTTCCAAGTATGTTGCAGTGTTCTAGGTCTATGAATTCATCAGATTAGTCATGGAACTAACCATTTAACTTTGAGGTTTGCTTTGATGAATCTTTCTTTATCCAATTTTAATCTTCTTCTCTTTTCTTTTTTTTGTAGCCAAAACATGAAATATCATATACCAAACTTGGATTTAAGAGAAAACTATTACATAGATTCAATGTTATGAGATTGTTTTATTCGATTAATACTTGTAATGAAGACAAAGACTGCAAAACTAATTGACCACTAGAGATTCAGCAAGAGTCAACCAAATATTTTATACAAACAAGCAAATGAAAATGAAAGTTAACGAAGTCTTCTTTATTCTTTAGATTGTCCTCAGACTTAGTAAATGAATCAAGTGTATTCTCATTGTGATTATTATTTCTATCCATAAGTATACTGTATTTTTATGATCGTGTAACATAAAATTTCAGGGTCTTTTTTATGAATGTTTGTCCACATAAATTTCCCTTTTTTTCATATAACCAACTTGGCTTAAGAAAAACAGGAACTCGATCTAATGTTATGATATTGTTCTATTCTATTAGTACATATATGAAGCTTCTGAATTGACATTAGAGTTTATTTAGTTAACTACTAGAGTTACAACAAGAATCAAACAAAATAAGGTAAATTTGACAAATATGTGTAATAAAAAACAGTCAAGAACAAACAAGCAAGTGACAATGAAAATCAAAATGTACAAAGTCTTAGACATGGTTTGTCTAAAATCTTAACTCAACTGGTTAGTAATTAAACTGATATTTAAGTTCATCAGTCAGTCAGAATACTAAATGATTAGTCACTAAATTGAAAAAAAACACTTGTCATTCCAGTTGATTGATAGGTATAAAACCTGTGTATCCTAAGGAATATTAGTTGATCTTTAAATTAGATGACTGGCTGATCAATTGCGACTTCAGTCTTTATTTTCAATTGAATATCAGGCTTTGGGATTATTGAATAGAAAGAGTAATGGGGTCACTGAAAGAAAATTGACAAAGTGTATGCTGGCAAAAACATATGGTTCGCAATCTTATCAAAAACTTTGTCAATGCCAATGGACAAAACACACAAAATTAGAATCAATACCCATCATGCTTTCTTCTGCTTTTATATTTGGACCCATATACATATACCTGACTTATGCAAGTTTGTGCATTACATAATATCTACTTCTTTCTTTCTTTGTGTACAAATACGTTTATAATGAGTGTATATTTATAGATGATAAATAATGAATTGTGGCCCACATACCAAACATGACCGCTTCTCCTAGGGCTGGAACTTCGGATATCGGGTTGGGTTTAGGTAGGATCCAATTGAGTCTAGATCTTTCGAATGAAGGAATTTTATACCCAATATGTATTTAATAGATTCAGTTTGGGTTTTGGGTACTTCTTGTTTTGGGTCGATTTCAAATACTTATTTATTATGTGAGTTATATATATATATATATATTTACAAAATAAAATAATTTATATATAAACTGAAGTGGTCATGATATCCTTTTTTTTTAATTTTATTATTATTTTTAAAGAAAAGTGAATTGAAATTATATATATATACAACGAAATTGACGTAGTCTAGTGGTATTACACTTGTCACTTTGCCTATCCAACCCCAATTTGATCCTCGGGAAATACAAATCTATGTCTTTTAAGCATAGAATTCGGTTTAAATGGATATCGTTTGGTTTAGGATAAAACCCGAAACTGAACCGATCCTCGGATAATCAACACTAATATCCATGGAGTAAACTCATTAGGAACGACAATGAATCGAACCAAATCGATGTATTTTGGTCGTATCCAGTTTGGATAAACGGTTATGATTAAAAGTTCCACTAGCTTCTCTTAAGTTTTAATCAACTCCTGGTTGTAAATTGCAATGATTCATTTTGTTGGCTTTTAAAATGAAATGATTCTCAATCTTCGAAAAAGCTATTGTTTAGTATCTATCACAGTCCCTTTACTCATTTCACTTTATTCTTTTAATGGTGATAAATAGTGGGTAAGGTTAACAGCTAAAATAGATCAAAGATGAGAATCAATCATTAGATTGAGCTAATGGTTATTTTACAAAATATATTAATTGAGCAAATTTATTTTCCTAATTAAATCAATTTATGGTGAAATATAGCTATTTTAAGTTCCACACAGTAAGTTTTGAAACAAAAACATAATTGTTAAATTTTTAATTTATATTAAACGTTTTCTTTTACTATAATATTGTCTAATTTAGACTGAAGAGATATAGACAGCATAAATTTGTTTTGGAGATTCTTACCAAAAATATCTCATGCGATCAAAACTGGAAACTAGTTATATATAGTAGACAGTATCGATTTAAACTTGTAGTAAAATATTTTGACTGATAATGCAATAATATTTGATGTATAATTAATTGTATGAGCCTAATTTAAATATGTTCAAGCCACTGCTTTGTTCTGTAACTTCTGTTCCAGCGCCCTTTCTAGAAAGAAATTGATAATTAAAAAAAAACTAAAAATCTTATAAAAGTGTGGTATTTATGCTAACCAATACCGTGGACTACCGAATTCACTATAAATCTCTTTACTTAATTTTTCACTATTGCAAAATATAGTTTCCACTATTAGAAATAGGGCTGAGATTTTTAATCAGAATCGTTTATCCGAACCGGATCCAATCTGAAATGGACCGATTCAGTTCAGTTTCGGTTCTAGTCAATTTATCCAATGGGTATTAGTGTTGATTATCCACGGATATTGGTTCGGTTTCAGTTTTTATCCGGAACTAACATGTACCAGTTTAAACTAAATTTTATGCTTAAAAAACATAGATTTGTACGTCGAATCTGGGTTGGATAGACGAAATGACAAGTATAATACCACTAGGATACTTCAATTTCATTGTATTTAACTACACATTTTTGATATATATTAGATTTCAATTCATTTTTTTGTAAAAAATAACAAATCAAATAAATATATACATGTAAATTATTTTATTTTGTAAATATATATGACTCACATAATAACATGTATTCGAAACCGATTCGAAACTGATGATATTCGACCTGAGACCTGAACCGTAATCTATTAAGTACATATTGGATATAAAATCCATTTATCCGAAAACCCTGAATCAGATTGGATCCTACCCGAAGCCGACCCGAATATCCGAGTGTGAACCCCAATTAGAAAGATTTTTGACATAAGTTATTGACACTTTTTATATGAAATTTGAATTGATATCCTAAAAAATGCACGTAGACACAAATATATATGGACTAATCAGATAATTTACCAAATGAAAAAGATTAACTTGGCCAACAACAAAAAATCAGCCACTAGGAATCTCTTTAAAGGCTGTCTAGGGTTCCTACAAGCTGAGAAAACTATCATAAATAACGAATCGGAAAAAAATGTGCATATAACCAAAGTGTATCTTACAAGTTATTGCTTTAAGACAATTAAAATAGTTGACAGAAAACCAAGCATAAGAGTGGATAATAATAATCTTTTCCGGTAATATGATTCCTTTACGTCTTGTAGCATGTTGGTACCACATTCCAAATACTATCAGACTCTTTTTAGTTAACATAAAGTTATAAAAATTATTGAAAATTGTTAAAGTAGGTACCATAAATTTATCAAAACTCGATCGGGTTATAGTTGATGTATGAAATAACGTTGAACTAGGTTGCGTATACAATAACTATGGTGTCTAAATGGGTGGCTTTGATAGATATTTTGAAGTTTCGAATTATGTTAATTGATGCGTCATACATATGTAATGTATGTGTAATTTTGAAACATTTCTTATTGCTGGATAAGGTCAAACAAAAAATGAAGAAGGAGAATATGTTGTATGGAAGGGGAGTATCAATGCTTAGCACGAGAAAACAAAACGAGTATTGTACATTTTGTACTTACATCATCTCTAATCTTACTTTATTTTCTACTATATTCTAAAGTAAAATGGTTGTCAACTCTATTTGATTTTCAATTGTAAAATAGTTAAAATTACTCTAAAATGAAATAATTATATTTATTATTTTATTTTACTCATTATTATATATTAAATATAAAACAGAATAAAATTGAAATGAAACTCAATTTTATTTTAAAATATTCTATTTAATAAAATAGATTAATTTGTGGAATATATTTTAAATACAAACCCGATAAATAAAATGGGTATTTAGGACAATAAAATATATCCAAGATACTCCTTCCGTTACAAAATAATCTGTGTTTTTTAAAAAAAATAAGTTTTATTTTTTTTTTACTTTTTAATTTAACTTTTATAAGGTAATAGTAGTAAACTGAAAATTTTATATTTATTTAACTTTGATTGATTAATAGTTATGAAAAATAATAAATCACAAAAAAATTAATATGTTTTATCAATATGTGTGAAAAGGTAAAACATGTAATATTTTGAAATGGAAAAAGTATTTTCTTAGATTTTCTTTTGAGATCACATTAAATCTTAACAGAAACAGTTTGACTAACTACTGTCTATATAGCTCTTGATTGCGATTGTTTCATTAAAAATTAGAAAACTGAACAATACACATGAAACTTTTTCATAAGAAAAAATCTTAAACTTTATTTTATTGTTTTTGTTTAGCAAACATCGCTATAAAAAATTTTGGTGGACACTAAGAGCAGTTTTCTAAAACTTTTTGTTGGAAAATTTGGATCAAATGGAAAAAAACATTATAATTTTTTTTTAAAAACCTTGAAATATTTACATATAATAGTAGTAAGTATAAACATAGTTTACCGACCAGATATGGTGATGCCACATGCAGTAAGTCATTATCATTTAAAGTCAGGTCGTTCCAATTGGGCTATTTAATTGTTTGATTAAGAGTTAAATCTTTTTCCGACCAAACCTATTTTATAATTATTATTAATAATTTAATTTTCCTCTCTCTCTCTCTCTCTCTCTCTCTCTCTCTCTCTCTCTCTCTCTCTCTCTCTCTCTCTCTCTCTCTCTCTCTCTCTCTCTCTCTCTCTCTCTCTCTCTCTCTCTCTCTCTCTCCTCTCTCTCTCTCTCTCTCTCTCTCTCTCTCTCTCTCTCTCTCTCTCTCTCTCTCTCTCTCTCTCATGCCTTTTAACGTTTCTTTGAAAACTATAAGAAAAAGCAGAGACTTCGGATTCCTTTTTTTTTCTTTTGTAAGAGAGAGAGAGAGAGGTTCATTCATTGGTGGTCCTCGGTGAGATCGGCGGCGGAGTTATACGACGGTGAAAATCATGCAAAGTTAGTCACCGAAGAAACCGTCTTTCTTCCCGGAGACGAAGAGACAGCGATGATTGTCTCTGTTTCTTCGTTTTCTCTCTCCGATCTGATCCGGTGAAGAAGAAGAAGAAGCTCCCCGCCGATCGAATCTCGCAGCTCCTTCTTCTCTCAAAAAGAGGTTTCTTTTCAATCTTTTCTTCGTTTGATCCATCGATTTCATCGAGGTTAGTTTTTTTCTTCTTTATTTTTGGCATTTCACATCTTGGTGACGGTCTTGTCCTAGATCTGTTGCATATAGTTCTTGTCGGAATATAAATGTTTGGTATGTTTGGTTTTAAGTAATGTTCCAATAGATCTTACGAATCTAATTAGAAGATATTGTCTTTATTGAGATGATAAAAACATGAACTTTGAGTGGATCTCTGATTGCAGTTTTTGGTATGCTGTAAAAGAGATGTCCTTTAAAAGCATCCTTCGCGATCTGAAGGAAGTGAGGGATGGACTTGGAGGGATCTCTAAGCGAAGCTGGTCAAAGTCTTCTCACATTGCTCCTGATCAGACGGTGACACCAACGGAGAACATCCCGCAAAGCCCATGGGCTTCTTTGCCTCCTGAGTTGCTCCATGAGATTATCAGAAGGGTTGAAGAGAGTGAGACCGCTTGGCCCGCTCGAGCAGCTGTTGTCTCTTGTGCTTCTGTCTGTAAATCATGGAGAGGAATCACAATGGAGATTGTGAGAATCCCTGAGCAGTGTGGGAAGCTCACTTTCCCTATCTCATTGAAACAGGTAAATAGAGTTTCCAAACTTTGTTCATCATCATCATTATGTTCAATGGTCTCAGTCCCTTTGTTTGATTTGTGAGCACAGCCCGGTCCGCGAGACCTTCCTATTCAATGCTTTATTAAGAGGAACAGAGCAACAGCTACATACATTCTCTACTATGGCTTGATGCCTTGTGAGTGATCTTTATCTCTTGACACAAAAGGTGTCCTCATCAATGGTTCTGACCATGATCCTTGTTTGAGTTTCAGCTGAGACGGAGAATGACAAGCTATTGTTAGCAGCAAGAAGGGTTAGAAGAGCTACATGCACTGACTTTGTAATCTCTCTTTCTGCAAAAAACTTCTCACGGAGAAGCAGCACTTATGTTGGCAAGCTGAGGTAAGCAAATTACATTTGGTATAACTGTGGAAAGTTCCCTTTCTAAACATTATCTACTTGTATTGTTGGGATAGGTCTGGTTTTCTAGGAACCAAGTTCACAATATATGACAACCAAACAGCATCATCCACTGCACAAGCCCAACCTAAGCAAGCATCCCCTAAGTTACCTGCTAGTAGCTACACCGCAGGAACCATAACCTACGAGCTCAATGTTCTTCGCACAAGGGGACCTAGAAGAATGCATTGCGTTATGGACTCTATACCACTCTCTTCTGTTATTGCTGAGCAATCAGTAGTTAAAGAAGAAGTACCTTCCTCTTCCTTGCCTTCACCAAAAGGAGAAACCAGCTCAACAGATAAAGAAACACCTGATATCTCTCCAAGCTTGTTGGAACAGCCGCTGGTTCTCAAAAACAAATCCCCAAGATGGCACGAGCAGTTGCAGTGCTGGTGCCTCAACTTCAAGGGGAGAGTGACCGTTGCTTCGGTTAAGAATTTCCAGCTTGTGGCAGATATTGACCCTTCTTTAGATGCGTTACCTGAAGAACATGAGAGAGTGATCTTACAGTTTGGCAAAATCGGCAAGGACATTTTCACCATGGATTATCGTTATCCTCTCTCTGCTTTTCAAGCTTTTGCTATATGCATCAGCAGCTTTGACACCAAACCTGCTTGTGAAGGGTAACTAAGCAAGCATCCACAGGTGAGTAAAAGCTTTTCTGATTTTCAGAGTTCGACATATCAAGCCATGAAAATGCTTTTTGTATGTAGCTCTTTGAACTATGCTTTAAAACTGCCTCTCCTAGTTCACTGTGACGAAAAATTGATGGGGATCTTGGTGGATAAGCTTAATTAAATTATGATTGTTATATCCAACGTAATATATAAACGGAGAGCATTAAAGTCAGTGAAGGAGAGAAAGATACGCACGATCTAGGGCCGTAAACTTAGAGCTGGTGGATATGAGTATCTCTCCCGTTAAGGTGATTTGACAAAATGGATATCTGCAACATGAATGTATTGACAAATGTATCCCTGTGATGAGAAACAGAACGGTTAAACTTACCACCTCACTGCTTAGTAACCTACCAAACCAAGTTCATTTAGACATCTAGTAAGTAAAACCTCAAAGGCAAATCTCAAGAATGGAAACTCACTAGCTAAAGTCATGTCTAAGCCATATTAATAACTCATGCAAGAGCTTCTCTGAAGAAAAGACCGTCTTAAAGCTGATCATAGAGCTAACATAATAGCAAATAGAAACCCAGCCAAAACACTTGCAAGTCTTAAATGGGTCCAAAAATCCTGTCTCCAGAGTAGCAAACACTCAGTTCATCTTAGCAGCATGTCACGCCCCATCCGGATTGGAACGGAACCGGGACGAACCGAGAAGATCCCGGGAAACTTAGTATTTACTTAAGTGTTAAGCTTTGTAAAATATCTAAGTAAGGATAATGTAAAATAATGTGGGCTATCTTAAGGGGTAAGAAACTTAAGGGGGAAGTACTTCAGGGTGAAGTTACTTCATAGGAAGGTAATGATCTCATCCGTTAGATCGGTTTGATCTCGGCCATCCGTTAAGGAGGTGGTTGTGTATAAAAGGGGGTAAGGCCTCATTGTAAAATTCATTCAGAAAACTCAATAAGAAAAACACTTCCAAAAGCTCTGCCTTCTCTCTAAAAACGTCCCACTCTCTCTCTAAGTACTGATCGGTTTGTCCGAAAGGCTGACTTAGCAAATCACAAGGGTGAAAGGTGCTAAGGCCGCACGTCCTGATTGCTGTGAAGAAATCGGTCCGTGACAGTTGGTATCAGAGCTACGTTACGATCCATACAAGGGGAGACTCTGTCCGTGAGAAATGGCGAAAGGAGGTAAAGAGAAGGAGGTCAGTTCGACATCCGGTGTGGAGGAACGTGGAAGGGAGGCTACGTCCACACGTGCTGGAACCCAACGGGAGAAGAGTGTTTCCCGTGAGGCCTTGGGTGTGGCCGTGGGTGAAATTGGTGAGAAGCTCGAGAGGGTCGAGCATACCGTCACTGAGTTGGAGGGTGTAGTGTTCGGTGGGCTTGAGGAAGTTAAGCAAAATGCTGCCGACTTAGACTCTCGGTTCATTCGACTCGAGGAGTTGGTGACGGGATCCATTCAAGCTGTGCGTGATGACATCGAGGGGATGAAGGCACGCTTTACTGTGATGGAGGAGGACATCACGCTGGTCAAGAGGGCAAGCGTGAATGCCGGGGCCGTTGGAGGAACCAGTGCGGGTCGGGTCGACTTTCCACGACCGAACCGGTTCAACGGTGTGAGGGATGCCAAGGAGGTGGAGAATTTCCTTTGGCAGATGGAACAATACTTCGACAATCTCAACCTGGTGGATGAGAATGCCAAAGTAAAGGCCGCAACGTCTTATCTAACGGACACGGCCATGCTGTGGTGGCGAAGGAAGCACTCGGAGATCGAGCAAGGAACGTGCCGGATCAATACTTGGGAAGATTTCAAGAGGGAGTTGAAACGACAGTTCTATCCCGAGAATGTTGTCTATGAGGCCCGTAAGAAGTTGAGGGAACTTCGACAGCGCGGTTCGATCCGAGACTATGTGAAGGAGTTCACAACGCTCATGCTTCAGATTCCGAGCATGACGGCCGAGGATCTTGTGTTTTACTTCACCGACGGACTGCAATCTTGGGCCAAACAAGAGTTGCAGCGTAGGGGTGTCCAGACCGTCGATGAGGCGATAGCGGTGGCCGAATCTTTGATTGACTTCCGTACCTCGGGTCCGTCCGAGTCCTTCAAGAGGAAGGAGCAGGTCGTGGCCAAAGGTGGGGGAGCAAGACGGGACACAACCCGGCCATCCAACCCAAGGGGCTTTGAGAGGGGTGCTCGGCGGGAGGATTTTGAGGCAAGGAAGAAGTCCTTCGTTCCTAAGGGAGGATGCTTTGTGTGCAAGGGGCCACATGCGATGAAGGATTGCCCGAAGATGGGATCTTTGTCCGCAATTATGGAGAATCGGGAGACCGAGACTCCGGAGGAGGGACCAAGTAAGATGGGGTCGTTGCAGCTACTCAACGCCCTAAAGGCTAACCCGATGGTGAAGCCAACGAGCAAGGGGCTCATGTACGTTGAGGCTTGGATCAATGATAAACCGACCCGAGTGATGGTGGACACGGGCGCCACTCATAACTTCATGGCAATTGATGAGGCCGTGAGACTCGGTGTGAAGTGGTCCAAGAAGGATGGATGGATGAAGACGGTAAATGCTAAGGCTCAACCCGTCAACGGGATAGCCCGAAGGGTCGGGATGCGGCTGGGCAGTTGGAGCGGACCGGTGGACTTCTCAGTTATTCCTATGGACGACTTCAAGGTAGTTTTGGGTATGGACTTCATGAGACAAGTCTCAGCCATACCCATGCCTGCATTGAGTTCGGTGTGCATACTCGAGAAAGGATCACCGTGCATGATCCCAGCCCTTGAAGAAAAGACGGATGGTATGCGGCAATTGTCGGCAATGCAAATCACCAAGGGGGTGAAGAAGGGTGAACCCACGTTTTTGGCCATGATGAAGATGGAAGATGAACCTAAAAACGTGGAGTCCATCCCTCAAGTCGTTGAGGCCGTCCTTGAAGAGAATAAGGACGTGATGCCCGCAAAGTTGCCTGAGGCTTTACCACCGAGGAGGGCGGTGGACCATCAGATCGAGTTGGAGCCGGGAGCCAAACCACCATCCATGGCGCCTTACAGGATGGCTCCATCCGAGCTTGAGGAGTTACGGAAACAACTTGACGAGTTGTTAGGGACGGGGAAGCTGAGACCGTCCAAGGCACCTTATGGCGCACCGGTTCTGTTCCAAAAGAAGCACGATGGGTCGTTGCGAATGTGCGTGGACTACCGGGCCCTTAATAAGGTGACAATCAAAAACCGTTATCCTATTCCATTGATCGCGGATCTCTTCGATAGACTTGGTGGGGCAAAGGTCTATACGAAGATGGACTTACAGAAGGGGTATTATCAAGTCCGGATAGCGGAAGGAGACGAACCAAAGACAGCATGCATAACGCGGTATGGGTCGTTCGAGTGGTTGGTGATGCCATTCGGTCTTACGAACGCCCCAGCCACGTTTTGCACTCTGATGAACCAGATCCTACAGCCCTACTTGGATCAGTTCGTGGTGGCATACTTAGACGATATTGTCATCTACAGCAACTCGATGGAGGAGCATGTAGAACACCTACGGACAGTATTTCGGGTTCTTCGTGAAAACGAGCTGTTCGTGAAGCGGGAAAAGTGCACGTTTGCCACCGAGGAAGTTCAGTTCCTAGGCCATATCATTGGGCACGGGAAGCTGAAGATGGATGAACCGAAGGTCAAGGCGATTGTGGAGTGGGAGGCCCCGACCAAGGTGACGGAGTTGAGATCTTTCCTTGGTCTGGTCAACTACTATCGACGGTTCATCGAGGGATATTCGAGGAAGGCGGCGCCACTGACGGACCTTCTCAAGAAGGGGAAGGTATGGGAGTGGTCTGATCAGTGTCGAGAAGCCTTCGAGGAGCTGAAAACGGCGGTAAGCCATGAACCTGTCCTTGCCTTGCCCGATTTCAGCCTACCTTTCGAGTTACACACGGATGCCTCCGACTTTGCCATCGGGGGAGTGCTGATGCAGAATGGACATCCGGTTGCCTTTGAGAGCCGCAAGCTTAATGATACGGAACGGCGGTACACGGTGCAGGAGAAAGAAATGACCGCCATAGTCCATTGCTTGCGAGTTTGGAGACATTATCTTCTGGGAGCACATTTTTCGGTCAAAACGGATAACGTGGCGACGAGCTATTTTCAGACCCAGAAGAAGCTGTCCCCGAAACAGGCGAGATGGCAAGATTTCCTGGCGGAGTTCGATTACACCTTGGAGTATAAGCCAGGAAAGGTGAACGTAGTGGCGGATGCACTAAGCAGGAAGGCGGAACTAGCGACCATGAGCCAAGTCGAGGGGACCATTATGGCTCGAATCCGGGAGGGGCTGGAGCGTGATCCAGTTGCCAAGGAGCTAGTGAAGTTATCCAATGAAGGGAAGGTGCATCGATTTTGGGTAGAGGACAGGCTACTCTACACCAAAGGTCGTAGACTCTATGTCCCGAAGTGGGAAAGTCTTCGACGTGATATCATTCGGGAGTGTCATGATACTCGGTGGGCGGGCCATCCGGGACAGAAGAGAACGATGGCACTTGTTGAAGCGGGATACTACTGGCCACGGATGAGGGATTCCGTGGAGTTGTATGTGAAGACTTGTCTAGTTTGCCAACAAGACAAGTCCGAGAATAAGCAGTCCGCGGGTTTACTGCAGCCACTTCCCATCCCAGAGCGACCATGGGACTCGGTTTCGCTCGACTTCATCAGCGCGTTACCAAAGTCCGAAGGGTTCGGATCCATCTTGGTGATCGTAGACCGGTTCTCCAAGTATGGGACGTTCGTGGCATGTGGTCGAGACTGTACCGCGGAGGAAGCAGCAAGGGCGTTCTTCAAGAACGTGGTGAAGTTTTGGGGACTTCCGCAGAACATTGTGAGTGATCGGGATCCCCGATTCACTGGGCGTTTGTGGACGGAGCTGTTCAAAATGCTTGGAACAGAGTTAAGTTTCTCAACAAGCTTTCACCCGCAATCTGATGGGCAGAACGAGAGGGTGAATGCCTTGTTGGAGGGATATCTCCGACACTTTGTGAGCGCCAACCAACGGGACTGGGCCAAGTTGCTAGACATAGCCCAGTTCTCATACAATCTTCAACGCAGCGAGGCAACGGGACGGAGTCCGTTTGAGCTTGCAACAGGACAACAGCCATTAACCCCGCATACTTTGGCCACACCAAAGACCGAAAGGAAGAGTCCAGGGGCGTTTATAATGGCTAAGCAGTGGGAGGAACATGCTGATCTTGCCCGAGCATGTTTGGAAAAGTCCCGAAAGCGGATGAAGAAGTGGGCGGATGAGAAACGACGGCCTTCGGAGTACTTAGTGGGCGACCTTGTCCTTATTAAGTTACTTCCACAACAGTTCAAGGCATTCCGGAGTCTACACAAAGGCTTGATCCGGAGGTACGAAGGACCGTTTGAGGTAGTTGGGAAGGTGGGGAAGGTTTCCTACCGACTGAACCTGCCGGACACATTGAAGATCCACCCGGTCTTTCATGTGAGCATGCTGAAGCCTTACCATGCTGATGAGAACGACCAAGATAGAGGCGTCTCAAAAAGGGCACCACCAGTCATGACCAAGTCCTATGACAAGGACATTGAAGAAGTGTTGGCGTCCAAAGAGGTAAGGAAGAAAGGAGTCCCGAGGCAAACCCATTTTCTAATCAAGTGGAAGGGACTACCCGAGGCTGAAGCGACGTGGGAACCGGAAAACGATCTATGGCAGTTCCGGGAGGCATTAAAGGCATACACGGCGACGAGGGCGTCACCGCCTTAGGTGGGGGAGGATGTCACGCCCCATCCGGATTGGAACGGAACCGGGACGAACCGAGAAGATCCCGGGAAACTTAGTATTTACTTAAGTGTTAAGCTTTGTAAAATATCTAAGTAAGGATAATGTAAAATAATGTGGGCTATCTTAAGGGGTAAGAAACTTAAGGGGGAAGTACTTCAGGGTGAAGTTACTTCATAGGAAGGTAATGATCTCATCCGTTAGATCGGTTTGATCTCGGCCATCCGTTAAGGAGGTGGTTGTGTATAAAAGGGGGTAAGGCCTCATTGTAAAATTCATTCAGAAAACTCAATAAGAAAAACACTTCCAAAAGCTCTGCCTTCTCTCTAAAAACGTCCCACTCTCTCTCTAAGTACTGATCGGTTTGTCCGAAAGGCTGACTTAGCAAATCACAAGGGTGAAAGGTGCTAAGGCCGCACGTCCTGATTGCTGTGAAGAAATCGGTCCGTGACAAGCAGCTAACTAGATTGTTTCCCAAAGAGACAACTACTAAGAAACCACAGCTTAGACAGAGCAGCACATACTGTGGATCAGTTCCAGACAGAGACAGACAAACCCAACCAGATGGCTTTACAAGTTTACCACTTTTTATCTCCTAAACAGGTAAAGAGAAGACAACAACATGAAACATCAACCCACATCACAAGCTAGAATAAAAATCCCTACTTGGTTAAAAAAAAAAACCTTACTTGGTGTATAGCTTTCGTCCAGGTTAAAGTCAACGTACAAAACCACTAACTTTCAAAATCACAGAAGAGCGCCAAAAGTTAACAACTTTAAATCGCAAAGTCTGAATCTTTTTGATCAGAATCATACCTGTAATCTCACTTTCCTCTGGAATTGAATGTTAACCAGATGTGGTTGCAAACCATCTGATCTGCAGAAAAAGTAAGAAACTTTCAAAGAGAAATGATTCGGAGAAAGAGATGAGAGGTTTAGGGTTTAACTGCCGTAGGTCTCGAGATTGTCGTCGCGGAGAGTGTTGAATACGTCTTTTGCAAGAGCTTACGCAATGTCATAACTGCTAAACTCCTCCAATGAGGTTTTGAATACGTCTTTTGGCTTTGGCTCATTGGAAAACATCGTGTCGTTAATGAATGCTTAAAACGACATGAGGTTTGTTTTTGGTTAACTTGAAACGACATGATTATTTTCTTTTGAGTAAAGAAGAGAGTACAAACAAAACATTTTGGAAACTGGAATGCTTCACAACAAGTAATTACTTAGAGGAGAGAACTCAGATTTAACGGTATTGATTTGTAGTATTTTTATTTCAGTCGTAAGGAGTGTACCGCCCGTTATGTAACTGATCACAATCAATAAAAATTTACAAGTGTCATAAATTATTATTTTTATCTCTTTTATCACTTTAGATTTTTAATTTTGTTTCAAGAAAAAATTATTTTACAATCAAATTTTAACTTTATAAATTAAATCCAGTTTCTATCATTTTGAATAACTAATAAATTTATTATTCTATTATACAAATTTCTTAATCTCTATGAAAAATGTCAAAATAATACTTATTAAAAAACGGATGGAGTATTTAGTTTGTTATCTATTGTTTGGTCAAAGAGTTTGTTATCTATAACTTGTGAAATATATAAAAGAAAATAAAATGTTGTTATAAAAATTTATATGACAAAAAATTACGTGAAGGAGATAATAAAATAATAACAATTTTCACCATTTTTTTTTGTTTTTTGTTTTCTGTTTTTTTATTAAAAAATTTAGTCTAATCCTAAACTTGACTATCAGGTACGGCCTTAAAATTTTACTGTTTTTAAACATAAACACTATATTATAACGATAATTTGTTATCAAATTATCAAACCAAAATAGGAAAAAAGAAAATCACATATTTTGGTCTCTTTATTTTACTAGTATATGTATTTAAAATATCTAATATATAAATGAACTTTTTTGAAAACACTCATGTCAATTTTTTTAGAAAGAATGTTAAATTTGTTGACATAAAAAAAACTTAGCGAAAAAAAAGTCTGATGCCCAATCCCCATGCTTTCTCTTATTCCTTTCCTTCCATATGGTGTGAGTAAAACATTGAAATACATTTCTCAAAAGAAACATGTCAGTGCTGATTTTTCCACTGTCCATCCAAAAATCGAGAGAGCCATTCCAGTAAGTGGAGTAACGAGAACGAAGCAGATTCTTTATTAATCACATTGTTATCTGCTGAGAATACGAAAACTAAAAAATAAATGATCTAGTATTTTAGTATGTCCCATATATAAGACACAATAGCTTCTGAGTTAGGATTCCACTTTCGAACCGGTCATGTACATCTATCCAGCCAAATTTAACAACCAACTTAACAAGTTATAAATAGCCGGATCAAAATCCATTGAGGTAAGACCTATCCCTTTTAGTAATTTTATTGCTTGCATCAACGAATTTTTTTTTGAAAAACTGTTAAATTTATTTAAATAAAAAAATCGGTTTTACTAATAATGCAGCCTTATATCGAACTTTTTAAAATTATTGGGAACTGAAAAACAAAATTTTAATAGATTTTATTTCTTAGAAAGAAATCAAGTGATCATCGCTTGGTTTAGATATTTCCCTCTCCTTCCTTTAGCGAGCTGATACTGTTTCGTAACAGCTTGTTAATAAACTTAATAAGCTGTGCTGGGACTTGAGGTGCAAAGCCATGACTCCGATTATTTCTCTCCACCCATATGATATGCACTGAGACTTGAAAAGCATACCTTACTAAAAATTGCAGAGTTTTGGATAACCCATGAGCTGACACTAGCTCCAATACACTGCTCCATATATAAGTATAGTTCTGTCCCAGTGAACTATAATTACTTGATCTTTAGTCATTGCATCAAACCAGCACGTATCTATTTGACACCAAAGATAACACATAATAGCATCTCCCTCTTTTCTCATAATAACACTTTTATCTTACAATATCAAATTTTGGAATAAATAAATTGATCCAATTTCTAATCTCATTGTTAATAATAATTATATATTATATAAATAAAGATTATATGTTGTTAATGTATACAATATTAAGATTGTATACAGTTATAAGTACTTAACTAGAAATGAATGAATGAAATTTCATGTATTTCAAATGCAAAGAAAACAATACTTTCAATTCTTCTGATAATGACACATCATTAATACTACTTCTGGAGTTTGAAACAATATATAAATAATTTCCAATAATTGACAAAAGAGAAAGATTAGAAAAAAAAAAATCTCGTAGGAGCCGAAAGACAAAAGAAGGTCCACTTTGGTTAAAAATCTCTGTAAGTCTGTAACCACAATGATGCCCACTCTTTGTGGTTCTCATTCATCATCCTTCGATCATATCAAAATCTCCTAACTACTCTCATTCTTCAATTTTCATATTTGGTTATGGATAATATCTCGCAGATCCTGTCAAAATCAGACAGTTCATGGACTAGATCATTGGTTGGAAAAATTATATGAGAAAAGAACATTGACCCACTTGTTAGCTTGAAAGCTACTTTTAGAAAACATATTATGCTAATATTTATGGAGAAGTTGTGTCAGCATCAGTAACATTATACATATCCTATTGTCTATAGTAGCAGAGGTGGTTACGAATCACCCCATAATTTTTATTATTTGTGATTTGATTCGTATCTTACAGATATATGATTGTCTAATTTACTTTGCTTCGAAAAAATACAGATATCTGGTTTTCTGGATATCCAGATTTTTTTTAGATATTTTTGAATATTTACATATATTTACGGATATCTCATCTACTTTATTTAATACAAGTACATATAGAAAAACTATACAAATTTATTTTGCAAAAATATTTTACATAATATAAAATGAAAAATTAAATTCAATGAAACTATATGTTCCATAAATTTCTAAAATTAATCAAATTTTCTTATAAACACACAAATTTTTAGAAAATTATTGTTTTTATAAAGATTTTATAAATAAATTTAAAATAAAATTAATAAAATGATAGGTTAAATAATATTTTTTTTTTAAATTATACATATAAAAATGTATATTTATTTGTAGATATACATCTATTTGTATAATGTCATATCGGATATCTGGCTCAAAAGTTTTCAGTATTTATGGTTTGCTTCGTTTCTAATGGATATTAACTTTTAGTATTTGCTTTGCTTCGACGACTTATGAAAATCCAGATTTTACGGATCGAATCGAAACGAATAATGAATCGAATCAAATTTAGCGGATAAAATGTTGAGGCCTATATAGTAGTATACTAATAATAGATTTTTAGTACATTGATAAAGTTGGAAAATAAGTAAGTAAGCTGAAAGTTATCAAGCCAACAAATCTGATGCCGATATGCATGAAAAAGTAGTTGTGATATGTTTATGTATTTAAATGTATTACGAATTAAGAAAAGGTAACTAGAAAATTATTTGGTGGTAAGCTAAAATATGTAAGTATATCATTCCTGTATCCATTGATATTTTGATTTTGCTCACTAACATACACTATGTGGGTTTAATTCAGATGGTTAAAACATTAAACTACATGGTCATGATAATATGCTGCGATAATCAACACGTAGACACTAAGCAATTTTGAGTAGATAGATACTTTTAAGTTTTAACAGGTTATGACTTACAAATGATAATTGATTAATTGGTGCTTATTAGTTAGTCTCCGATTTTGCTCGTTTTATCCTTGTTCCCTAAGTGGTTGCAGTTTTGCTAGTCTCTAAGAGATGATGCATGTCAATTCTTATGTAATACTTAATTTGTTTTCGACTTATTGAAATTGTTTGAATATCAATAAATGGCTAAGTATGTGAAAAAAGATTGGCTGCTTACTTCCTCGGTTCCAAATAAAGAGTCATTGTAACATAAAACTTTTATTATAAAGTGTCGTTTTATGATTTCCATGTAATTTTTTATTAATTTATCTCATTTATCCTTAACTAAACTAATATAAACAATAAATGCTAAGCAATTTTAATGGTCAAAAAAGATAAATTAAATATTTAACTAATTTGTGTGGAAAACTTTAGAATGCCAGTTAGCTTGAAAGTTGAAAGGGAGAGAGTATATTCGAGGATCCAATTTTTTGAACGATCTCAATATCCCATGCCCCATGGTGGCATTATAATGAACTATAGCAATCGACTAGAAGGACACCAAGTTGACAATGCGATCTTAGAAAGATAGGGATTTTACAAGTTGCACAAAAAGAAAAAGATTAATAATATGCTTCAATATTATTATATATCCAACAAGAGTTGTCTGTTTCTTCTACTACACATATCTATAAGTCCTGTAAAACATAGTGTTTATTTACTCTCTTTCTCTCTCTCTATATATATTTATCTTATAAACCAAGATTTTATACAAAGACTGATGGTGACAAGACCATTCAATTGCTGTCTCCAGTTCTTCTGGTTTAAAAATATCAGAAAACAAGGATCAAAAGATAATGCAAAAGCTGAAAAAATATTCCATGAACGTTTATAAGCATATGTTGTGGAATATGGTTCTGAAAATCTGATCCCTGATGATGTCAACTTCATGAATATTTTCTTAGTACTGATACCCGAGGCTAGATGTGTTGTAGAGACTCTGTGACTGAGTCTCCCAGCTTGCAGATGGCTGAAACAAAGAGATGGGTTACTTCTCTGACAAGTAACAAGAACTCAGAGAAGTTTTCAGATTGGTAAATGTTCTTACAGCTTCAGTTGAAGTTGTTTGGTTCAGGTTTATAACTGATAAATCTAGAGATCCTTGCTGATCCAGTGGAAACAATGGCGCATCAACCATTATTGATGGCTTTGAAGCAACTACTACAGGAAGATTTGTAAAGTAAGCCTGAAACTGAAATTTCATACAACAAATGAAAAAGATTATTATGATAGGTTCTTGATTAATAACAGTTTGATCTTGAGGGTCTAGAGAGTGACTTCACCTGTTTTACAGATAAGTCCTCCATAGCAAGCTCGAGTTCTGGGTTTAGGACAGCCAGTTTCATCGACAAGAACTGCAAAAGATTGTCACTTAGAAGATTTAGACTTGTAAACTTGGTTAATGATGAAACAGAGAATCATGGTTTCATTACTTTACCTCTACTTGTCTCTGGAGACACTGAACATAATTGATGATCTCATCAAGCATACCAGCTCTTCCAGTGACTTTGTTGCATCCAGGGACAAGATCTTGCAGATACTTCATCTTCTTGCTGATCTTTTCTCTTCTTGCCTGCCAAAGAAAAAAATATCCAATTAAAACCCTAGAATTATCTTTTGCCTTGTAACACAAGAAACTTGTGTGAAACACTTTCATTACCCTTTCTGCTAAACTGTGTCTGTCTGTAGCTTGTCCTCGACGAGCTCTCACGTGGATATAATCCAATTTCTGAATCTCTGAAGCTCCTTTTGATGTCTGCTTTGAAGTGTCTGATGATGCTTCCGTGTTACTCAAGTTTGATTTTCCTTTCATGTTCAACTCTGTCTCAGCCTCTACTTTGATCTTCTTCTCTGTTTTCTCCTCTTCCCTTGTACTAAACTGAGACATAATTATATTAGAAAAATAAAGACCATGTTTCAAAACATACTTTTTAACCATTATCTGATCTAACAAACCTCTGATTTTCTCTTGTTTTCCAAGGGAATAGCTCTAGTTTCTTCACTTTTCTTCAACATTACCCCAAGTGTATCCACTGGATCCATCTGGCAGCTACTTGTTCTTGAAATGCAGCCATCCATAGTTTCAAGTGAAGGACCAAAACCCATGTTATAGTTTGGTCCAAATCCAGATCCAAGCATTTGAAAATGACTGAAGGTACTCTGCAAAATCTCATCATTGTTGGTTCCATGGAACTGAAGTAGTTCAGGTGAAGCATTAGTACTGCTTTGAACTTGTTGTTGTTGTTGCAGCCATTTAAGTCTTTCAAGTACAGACACATCCATGGAGCTCAAGCACAAGCTTTCTAGAGAGGCAAGACTTTCCAACATATTGTTCTCTGCAGAAATCTCTCAACTTGTATTTAAGTATATGATCTTTAAAGTGAGACAAAAAGTACAAACAGAATAGAGGACGGGGAAAAACGCTCTTGTGTGTGTGTGAGTGAGTGTGTTGCTTAAAGCAAAAGATGATTTGCTATAAATGTATGAAGAAGGAGAGATTTAGATTTATGTAATGTTTTTTGGGGTAGGTTGCTTAGAAGAGATGAAAGAGGTTGGAGAAACTAATCCATTGATATCATTCTACTTAGCTTTAAATAGAAAGCAACATTGACCCACACACATAGGTCCCCTACTGGTTTATGTTTTCCATTTTCCTTTTTAAAATGTTTAATTTCATTTACTTCTTTGTTACCTATACACAATACATAAATACTCCCATACCAATATAACATGGCACCATACATTTTAAAATGATTATGGAAAGGAAGGAGTATAAACAATGCTTTCATTATCTTAAATGAACGTTGAGGTTATAGAGTTAGTGGATAAATCTGGTCCAGCGTTTAGACACACTCGACTATGACTATGAGGAAAATAAAATAAAAATTTGCAGAAAATAGTAGTGAAGATTCGGTATCTAAGGGAGATTGGGACATAAGTTGATAAAGTAAAGGTTGGGAGCAAAGAAGGTGAGAGGTGAATGTGTGGGGTCTAAGTGATATAACCCACACCATGTGGGCATGTCCTTTTGAACACTACATTTAGAGGTTCTTTATCCCCTTCTTGTGTCTATGTTTTTTTATTTTCTTCTATTTTTTTGCCCTTTCAAGTTGATGAGAGGAGCTTATTAGGAAAATAAACGATGAAAGAGACCTTATCACTTATGGTATTTGGGTTGTATGCTTGACTATAAGATAGTCCTAGTTTCGAAAAAAAAAGAAGAAGATAGTCCAAGTATTCGAATTTATACCAAACAAAATTAAAATTGGCTTTAGGAAACTTTAAACTCAAAAAGCTGATAATTACAAAACTAAATTGGATCGATGAAATAAGTTTTATTTTATTTTAACGGATAAATTAGCTAATTACTAAAATGTTTCTATTTATGTTAAGTATGAGCCAAACTGGTCATCACTCTCCCCTTCAATTTTTTTATGAACCATCAAAAACTCTGCTGTTTAAGCGAATTGAAGCTAAGCTGCATGTTGGATCGTTAGTTTTCAACTAATGGAAAAGGGTAAAAATAAAACGCTAGAGAGAGGGGTCGAACCTCTGACCTTGTGGTTAACAGCCACACGCTCTAACCAACTGAGCTACTCCAGCTTTATTTATTCTTCTTATAACTGGTTCTGATACCTTTATATTACAATTTCTGATATAAAGACAATAAGATCATGGAAAAGATCTTGTCAGTTCTGATAGGAAAAAAAGATCTTGTCATTTTTGGTCCTCGATAAATGAATCAAATGAAAACCGATGAGTTGATAATACAACAAGACAACAATTAGCAGTATACCAACAACCACTGAATATTTTAAAAATTAATTTTGTAAAAATTTGTAACATGACATGTTAGTTAAGAGGATATACATATATATATATATATATATTTGATATAAAGAAAAACAATGGGTTTGAAGATAAGTGATTGGAAGGTAGGAGACCGTTGCTTTTGATCAGAGTGTTGGTTCCTATACCCACTAAAAATATGATGTCCCTCTCTGTTCACGGTAAATTTTATACGTGTATCCGAAATTTGTTCGAAACCTCACTATAATGATGTTATATTCCTATATGCTGTATTTTAGAGAAAAAATCATTGAGTTGATAAAAAAGAGAAAACATAATTGTTTTTTTGTTTGAAAAGAGAGAAAACATAATTGTTACTTACACAAAATATGTCACCACAGAGTTACATATTCTCTAAAGTATTATATTAAAACTGAACTAACTATATGAATTACATAACAACATCTTTGAATTAACGTGTTATATTGCTACTATTACAAACATAATTCTGATTACTATAAAAGTCTATTGGAAGTGTATCCCAATAATTTGCGATTGTTTTGCAACACGTTATCACATAACATTACATTATGAATGTTTGATCTATCTGTTAATTTTTTTGATCATTTGAATATGTTTTATATTTCGTTTTCTAAGTATTTTTCACCATATGATGTCAAGTTCCAAATCCAAATCATAATTTTTCTGGCTCACGAAATTATGTTTATGCTGTTAGTAGCATAACACATATTAGTTAATAGATGTTGTGTAATACATACAATCCGCATAGTTTACAGTACCTTATTTTTGTTAAGATATATGGTTTTGTGGTGGTGTATTGTTCATGTAACTGGTAACTAGATTCTCACCCGCCCTTTCAAAGGGCGGGTATATTTTTTGGAAAAAAATATTTTTTTTAGTTTGAAATTTTTATAATCCTGTTTGTGCTTAATATCATTTTAATTTAATAATTTTTTATAACTATATTAAATATGTCAAGTTGCATAACTATACACTTGTGCTATATATATTTTATAAATTAGTTTTAAATTTTATTCTTAAAATTTGCAACATATTATATTTTATTAGTAGTTACTTAATTATAACAGTTATAAATATTGACAAAAAAACTTACTTAGTTTTTTTATAAAAATATATAACAAATTAAAAAAATGTTTTGTTACCTATATAAAACTGGGTTTAATGTTTTTATATTGTAATGTAAACAAATTTGAATCATACATATAATATACAATTGATTTGAATAGAGTAATATAAAATAAAATTAGTTTTATTTCTATTAAAAGTTCACTTAAAACTCATTTAAAATCTGTTAAAATAAATGAATATTTATTTATATGAAAAGTTCACTTAAAACCCGTTAAAACCTATTTTAACATCATTTGTTTTGTAAATTGAGAAGCTTAAAGTTTGTGTAAGAAATTCAGAATTCGAATAAATTAATATACCGACGAATAAATTATAACTTTTTGGGTTGTGATGTAAATTATGTTGTTGTAGTGTGAAAAATAATATTTGATGTAAATTAATAATTTCCATTTGATATAAACCAAAAAAGAATATTTTTTATTATATATATATATAACTGTCAATAATATACAATTGATCGTGATATAACTTGAAAAGAAGGAATCTTTGTTAGCATATATATAACTGTCGGTAAATATTTTTTTAAAAAGCTGTTGTAATATATTTATAGATAGATACCAAAAATCTTGGGATGAAAGTTAGAAATTATGTGTTAATTAATAAAAAATAATTACAGTTATATAATTGGTTAATTTTATTTTAGTTACAGAATATTTGGTTTATTCTTTTAATGGATTATATGAGATAAAAAATAGTTGGACATAACATTTATCAATAGGTCATGATTCTATTTTAATAGAATAGACTAGATTTCGACCCGCGCAACCGCGCGGGTGTTCTTTTATCTTAAAATGTAATCTTATATATGATTGATATTTTAATGTTTGAATTTTTTTATTCATATTATTTTAAGATTTTATTTTGGTAAAACTATTTTATTTTAAGATTTTATGTCAATTACAATAATATGTTATGTATATTATTTGTCTTCCGATCATGTTTATTACATAAATCAATTTTTAAAAAAAAATCTAATTATTTAATATCTTTGATTACATTTATACACCTATTTATTTAAAAATTAGTTTATAGTTAAATAATATGGTATTTGTTTCAAAGTTATATGAATAAATTTTTCTATATACCAAATATAGGATCAAATAGCTATGAAATAGTTGGTATATTTATTTTATAAATTATTTGTATAATATTTTACAAATATAAAAGTAGAATAAATTATTTAAGTTTATATATCACTGTGTATATGCTGATTAATTAAGTTTACAAAGTGTAAGAGCAACATAAAATCTTATTAAAGATATATCAATTCGTAGAGCATTATAAACTTCGTTACTGCACATTTACCTCCTTATTTGATCTATATTTGTTATGTTTTAAATTTTGTTATTATCATATGATCTAAAAAATATATAAACAATATTTTTATATTGCTCATGAAATCTAGATGAAAAGATACATTATAATGATATTTTTAATTAAAAATATGATTATATTTTAGCTAGAATTATATAAAATATTAATATCACATATTAAAATTAAGAAACATATATTTAGGAATGAAAGTTAGAAATTATGTGTTAATTAATAAAAAATAGTTACAGTTATATAATTGGTTAATTTTATTTTAGTTACAGAATATTTGGTTTATTCTTTTAATGGATTATATGAGATAAAAAATAGTTGGACATAACATTTATCAATAGGTCATGATTTTATTTTAATAGAATAGATTTTTTTATTTGAAATATTACCCAATCAACTGACGGTAGACCTTTGAAACTTTGTTTTGAATCATTCTTACTTCAAAATAAACGTTCTAGTTTATGTTTGAGTGAATCAGGAAAATGTATATAGTAAAATATTAAGAAAAAAAATGTGACAATTTGTGAGGAGGAATGTTCTTTTCCAGTACAAGGAGATGACGAAGGAAGACAGAGGGAGAGGAGAAGACAGTGGTGGTAATGAAACAATCAGTGGAGGAGAAGGTGTATCTGATAGCTACGGAGGAGGGGATGTTATTGTTGGTACAAGAGATGGAGGAAAAAAAGAGACAGTGGTAAGAGTAAGGAGAGGAATGATGGTGATGGAAGTGGATTGAATCTCGGTGAAACTCTTGCGGCTTCCGGTGCTAAGGAGAAGGATCAAGGAGACGTGCAAGTTCGATCACCTTCAGACAATGAATATCATCTCAATTCAACCAAAACATTACCAAATTCGATTGATTCGGTTTTTTCACTCTTAATGTTTGATTCAGTTTATTAAGAATCAGAATCTTCATCACGCCTATTATATTCCTTCTTTCTAGCCAAGTCACACATGGCCAATAAAATGTGCGTGAAATCAATGCGTTATGCAGAGGGTTCTTCGTCTCATTGCATAATACTCCATATATACTACTCACTCTGTTTCTTTTACATGATATTTTAGAAGGTTTATATTGTTTCAAAATAGATGATGATTCAAGATTATAATGTATGTTTTGAAGTTTTAAGGTTAACTTTAGCTTTATTGGAATCTGTTCAATCAATAAAATTTTACAGTCTTTTTTATAATTAGTTAAATGATTTTAAAATTATATTTTTAAAAGTTTTTTCTAGATAATTGGAAATTTCTTAATCTTTGTGCAATAATCCAAAACTTCATCTATTAAGAAACGGAGGGAGTATATTCTAACACATAATAAATACGGTTAGATAGTGAAATATATATATATATATATATATATATATATATATTGTGTCATACACTTCAATTTCCTTTTCTGTTTTCGTTTATTATCTAAAACAATAGCTCTTGGTCTTTGGTCACGGCGGTTGCCATAACGAATAACGGTTCTGTGGTTTTCGCGTCTTCAAGTGTTTGGTGTCAGATATAACAATATATCAGTAGATCCTTTTGAGATTATTTCCGGCTTCATTTGTGTGTTTTTTACGTCGATTTAGACTAACCCATCATCGATTTCAGATTGGTATCTTCGATGGTTGTTGAATTCTCTACCACAACTTTTTGTCATCCTTCATTACCTTAAATTAAGGATAATATACGAAATCAAATTTCATCAAAATATTTAATCTTTTCTTTTTTGGAACACTCATCATAATATTTAACCATATAATCTAATTTTGTATTAAAGTCTCGAAAAACTGTTTTTTACTTTGAAATCTGTATTGCATCATAAGTTTAGTTCTACTCTCTTGAGAGTGATTTTGGTCATGGCCATAAACTGGAGCAACGACTTGTGGTGATAGGTGATAAATGGTATTTTTACCAATTTCTAGTATTTATTTTGAATCTTTTATTGAGATATAGTATGTGTTCTAAAGTATTTTAGTCTTTTTGAGTTTTTTTTCCAGGTTTTAGGTCGATTTAGGCCAGAAGGTGAATATGGTGCAAATGAGAAAGAATGCAGAAAGTATTTACGTCGATTTAGACTAACCAATCCTCGATTTCAGGTTTTCATGTTTTAGACACGAGCCATGTTTCCATTCACCTATAGGCGATGAGACCACCTCCTCTTCGTCATTCTCTCCTTCGGGTGTTTACCGGACTGGTTCTCGTTTCATCTCGATTGGAGTTTTCGTTGATGTTTTGTGATAAAAATAAAAAAGAATTGTCTTCTCGTAAAAACTTCAAATCGGTCGTTCAAAACGATAACACTTAACTAAACGCCAATGTTATCTCAACAATACAATCAGTTCTATTATTTTTCGGAACCAACGGTACAAAAACCAACATTATATGAAAAGCGATTTCTCCGAAAGAAATCGTAAACGTTTAAGTCGCAAAACGTCTCAAAAAGCTCTAACACGCAACAAAAAGCCCACTTCTGATTTCAGACGAGAATGAGTGTGACTACAATGATGGTCTACCTAATTTCCGCAGAAGATAAGTGTCAAGTTTACAAATAATCATGGAAGATCGAGGATATAAGAATGATTTACACGGAGAGATAGACTCGAATCAGGGGCATAAAAGGAAAGATGACTGACCTTAGTGGCATATATAAGAGAAGCAAAGGCGAAGGGACGTGGAGACACAAAAATTCTCAGCAAACTGAGCACTTAGAGCAATTAGGAAATTTTTGTTTCTTGTTATTGGGCTGTGACTCAACTAGGTTTTAAGGTCTTAGGTGATTAGAACTAGAAACATGCCGACAACTCTTGCGCCCGAGGATTTTACCTGTTGTAGCACGCATATTTGGATTCAGAATAAGATATCCATTGCTCTGCTATTACTTCGATTTTTATTTTACTTTGTCTGTTTTTTGTATTATGATTACTCGACGTTTGGGTTAGCAGAAATTCGGGACCTCAGGGAAAGTTAAGTTTCTTAACTTTCCTCCGATTAAGAAAATCGACACGAACAGTTTGGCACTAGAAGGAGGGGGGCGGGTGTAATAACCCTCGTTAAAGAGTAAAACGCAGATAAGGAAAAATCATGCAACAACCAAAAAATTACTCAAGCAAGTAGAAGTCAAATTGATCTATTCCCGTGAATGGTTGTGGATCCCAAGGTACATAAGAAATTTAGAAAGTCTTAGAGTGATTTTCCATCTGAAGAAATAATTTCTTCAGGAAATTTAGTTGATTGAAAATACCCGCGGTTCAGCCTAGAACGTCATTTGGCTGAAGACGGTACTCTCCTACTGAACGGAAGGGTAACAATACCTACAAGAAAGAAGTTACGAGAAGAGATCTTGAGAACCGCACACCACGTAGTATTCAGTTTTCATCCTGGAAGCACTAAGATGTACCGGGTTATACGTCGATACTATCAGTGGCCAGAAATCAAACGATTTGTTGCTAAGTGGATAGCTCAATTCCATACCTGCCAACAAATTAAAGCTGATCATCAAGTGCTAGGAGGATTATTGCAAAGTCTACTAATCCTAGAATCGAAGTGGGAGGCAGTGGCTATGGACTTTATAACAGGACTACCTCGAACACCAGGAAGAGGGAATGATACTATATGGGTGGTGATAGACCGACTAACTAAGACCACTCACTTTCTACTCATTAGAATTGTTGAAAAGGTCGAAGTATTGGCAAAACTTTACTTAAAGGAGATAGTACGATTACGCGGAGTTCCTGCCAACATAGTATCTGATCGTGACCCAAGATTTATGGCTCAGTTCTGGAGAGATTTCCAACAAGTATTGGGGACTGATCTTCATATGAGTACGGCGTTTCACCCTGAAACTGACAGGTAAACAAAGCGAACAATCATAACCTTGGAAGATTTGCTAAGGATGTGTGTGTTTAGATTGGTCAGGTACATGGGTACAATACTTGCCTTTGGTAGAATTTTCTTATAACAACAGTTACCATGCAAGTATTGGGATGTCTCCATATGAAGCACTATATGGACGACCTTTTCGTACACCATTGTGTTGGGCTGAAGTTGGAGAAAGACATATGTTAGGACCAGATGTAATAGATGAAACAATAAAAAGGATAAAGATTGTCTGGGAGAAAATGACGAAAGCTTAAGATAGTCAAAAAGAAGTATGCCTATCAGAAAAAAATAAAACGGCCCACTTACAATTTTTGACGAGAATGAGCCTGACTACAACGACGGTCTACCTAATTTCCGAAGAAGAAAAATAGAAAAGAAGATAAATGTTAAGTTTCCAGATAATCATGGAAGATCGAGAAGATAAGGAATTTCTCCGGAGAGATAGATTCGAATCAAGGGAAGAAAAGGAAAGAAAACCGACCTTGGAGGCATATATAAGAAGAGCCAAGGTGAGGGACGCGGAGACACATAAATTCTCAGCGAACTGAGCACTTAGAGCAATTTAGGCAATTTTTGTTTCTTGTTATCGATCTGCGACTAAACTAGGTTTAAAGGTCTTAAGTGGTTAGAACTAGAAAACACGCCGACAGCTCTTGGGGCCGAGGCTTGTACATGTTGTAGCACTCATATTCGGATTCATAATAAGATGTCCATTGCTCTACTCTTACTTTGAATTTTATTTTACTTTGTCTGTTTTTGTATTCTGATTACTTGACGTTTCGCTTAGCATAATCTGGGACCTTAGGAAAAGTTAGGGTTTCTTTAGTTTCCTCTGATTACGGAAATCGATAATACGAATTTTGGTTCCACACTCCTCTGATGGCCGCGAGTAACCCACTTGACCCTCCAGATCCACCCGACCCCCTAGATCCACCTGACCCCTGGATCCACTCCACGTTTTGTAGATCGTGACTATGGGATCACTACTATGTCTCTCAGCACTGGCGTTTTATTCTCGTAAGAATCTTTCGGTTTGGCGATGTAGAAGAAGATACCCCTCTGTATTCCTTGGGTGGTTTTCGGCCAAAAGAGTGTCTTTTTTGTCTATCCTATCATCCATCTCAAGATATCATCTATAGACCCAAAGAAACCTCTCCCTTTACAGGAAGAATGCTACAAAAATCTCATATTAAAAAATGCCTAGACGGTTACGTACTAGTTGTCTTCATAGCCAAGACATATTCTACGAGTTTCTCATTTTCAATTATGTTAAGCCATGCGGCGTTGCTCGCACCTTTCCGTGAAACATATTTTGTGGCACTGCCAGGGTATCCTTGGAGGCTTCTTCCCCTCAATGTGGACAACGGAGCCTATGCAAAGCTAAGATCCGGCATCATCACTCAAATCGGAATAGAAGAAAACCAAAAGCAGATCTCGGCAATATAAGTCTTAAAGATTGTATAATCACACAAATAAGAATAATCACTCTTTATTCTATTGAGAAAATCACTCAAAACTCAAGTATCTAAAACACAATCTCTAAAACTCATAAGTTCATGGCACAACTCACCATCTTCTTATATAGAGATAAAACTCCTAAACTCATTAGGAAAACCTATTATCCTAAACAAACCTTGAATAGGTTTAGTGTAACTTAGTTCCTAAGTTAACTTTAAGATTATCTCCAACATTTTCCCCTTTAAGCTTAAAGTTAACTTCTTCTACTCCAACAAGATCTCTCATCTCTTTAAACTTGATTCTTCCAAGAGCCTTAGTTAAGATATCTGCCTTTTGTTCACTTCCCGGTATATGTTGAACATCAACTTGTTCGTTTTCAATGCACTCTCGAATGAAGTGGTAACGCTTGTGAATATGCTTGCTTCGACCATGGAATACCGGATTTTTTGTCAATGCTATAGCCGATTTGTTATCTAATCGTATCACCACCTTCCGATATGTCTTCTCGGTGACTTCCTCAAGTAGTTCCTTGAGCCAAATGGCTTGCTTTGCTGCTTCGGTGGCGGCCATAAATTCTGCTTCACAAGAAGATAGAGCTACAGTACCTTGTTTTTGCGAACTCCATGTGATCGGACAACCACTCAAGTAGAAGATGTGTCCCGTGGTACTCCTTCCATCATCTTCGTCGATATTGTGACTCGAATCACTATAGCCGATCAACTCTGTTTTGTTTTCCCGTTTGAACACAAGACCGAGAGATAAAGTTCCCTTCAAATACCTTAGGACTTGCTTGAGTGCTGCACCGTGAGATGTTTTCGGATTATGCATATACCTGCTTAGTACACCGACGCTGAAGGCAAGGTCAGGTCGAGAATGCAGTAAATATCGCAGACATCCAATATTTCGCCTGTACTCTTTCTCATCTATACTCTGTTCTTCACTTGCTTTCGACATTTTAAGGCCAAACTCCATTGGAACTTGAACAGCGTTACAATGTTCCATACCAGTTTCCGACAAAATTTTTGTTGCGTACCTTTCTTGTTTCAGACTTATTCCACCTTCAAATTGACTCACTTCAATACCTAGGTAGTAAGTCAGTAGACCGAGGTCACTCATCTCGAAGTTAGCTGACATCTCCCTTTTGAAATCATATATCATGTTAACATCCGAGCCGGTAACTAGTAGATCATCGACATAAACAGCCACCATAAGTATTTTCTCCTTCTCCCTTTTCTGGTACAGGGATGGTTCTTTGCAGCACTTTGAGAATTTCAGACTTTCGAGGACACAATTTAGCTTTTCATTCCAAGCTCTTGGGGCTTGTCTCAATCCATACAACGCTTTATTTAGTTTATAAACCTTTTCCTCACTTCCTTTAACCTCAAAACCTTCTGGTTGACTCACGTAGACATCTTCCTTTAGATCACCATGGAGGAATGCGGTTTTCACGTCTAAGTGATGGATTTTCCACTCGTGTGATGCTGCTAGTGCAATGATGAATCTTACTGTTTCAATGCGAGCAACAGGAGCAAACACTTCTTCAAAATCTACCCCATGCCTCTGAATGTAGCCTTTGGCGACCAACCTAGATTTGTATTTGTTTATGCTCCCGTCTGCGTTGCGTTTAATCTTGAAGATCCATTTTAATCCGATTGCTTTAGCTCCCTTAGGTAACTTGACCAGGTTCCATGTGTTGTTTTTTACTATAGACTCGATCTCGTCTTCGCAGGCATCTCTCCATACTTTTTCTTTTATGGCTTCTTTAAAGTCCCATGGTTCTTCATTCAATAACAGCAACAGATGTTCACCTTCTTCTTCAGCAATGTATATGTAGTCGTCTAGGTAACTTGGTTTTTTGCTGATCCTTGTTGATCGTCTTGGTTCTATTTGTTCTATCTCTCCATCTTCATCTTCTTCCACGACTGAGGTTTGATTGTTGTTGTCGCTAACCTGATCATTGTTTGTACCTTCGTTCTCATCATCAGTAGAGATTGTATCCTCTGTTTCATTATGACTCTGTTCTAAACCTTGGTTTCCAGAGTCTCCAAAAATGACTTTGAACTTCCCTGGTTGCTCGATGCTTTCTGTATCAAATTTGTTCCACTTCCAGCTTCTATTCTCATCGAACACTACATCTCTGCTGACTATTATTTTTTTATTTGTAGGATCGAACATTCTGTATGCTTTTGAACCAGGTTCGGTTCCTAGGTGAACAAGAGCACGAGATCTGTCATCTAATTTCTTCACATTATGTGTATCGATCTTGGTATATCCAATGCATCCAAATACACGTACATGGTTGATATCTGGTTTTCTTCCTTTAAGTACTTCATACGGAGTCTGGGATATCAGTGTTTTTGTCGCAACCCGGTTTATGATGTATGTGGAGTGTCTCACAGCCTCTCCCCACAGATAGTTTGGTACCTCCATATGTTTAAGAACACTTCTTGTCATCTCTAACAGAGTGCGGTTTCTTCTCTCTACTACTCCATTTTGTTGTGGCGTATATGGAGCTGTTAAGTGCCTTTGTATCCCAGATTTCTCGCAGAAACTTTGAAATTCAGCAGATGTAAACTCACCACCACGATCTGTTCTTAATGTCTTGATGATTTCTCCAGTTTCGTGTTCTACTATGGCTTTGAATCGTTTAAATTTCTCAAAGGCTTCCCCCTTTTCACTCAAAAGAATGGACCACATATATCTGGAATGATCATCTATGAGTACGAATATATACCGTTTCTTTCCTGCTGTTGGTGGTGAAATTGGCCCGCAAAGATCTCCATGTATAAGTTCAAGTATCTTTGTTGCACGGTATGTTGTGGCTTTTGGAAAAGGAAGTCTGGTTTGTTTCCCACGTAAGCATGAGTTACATGTTTCTTTCTCGGGCTTAATCTTAGGAAGTCCTGAAACCAAATCTTTCCCTATCATCACTTTCATTGTGTTGATCCCTATATGACCGAGTCTGGCATGCCATTTTGCCGAGTCGCTTTGAACCTGAAGTTGAAGACACTTGGAATCGTCTATCTCCATTATCACCTTATACAGACGATTTCGGGATCGATTTGCTTTGACTATCAGGTTTCCGGATTTGTCGTGTAAGGTAAGATAGTTGTCTCTCATTCTTACATCGCATCCTGCTTCTGTTGCTTGCCCGAGACTGATAATGTTACTTTTAAGTTCTGGAATAAAGTACACATCTGCTAGTATTTTTCTCTCGCCGTTTTGATTGATAAAGAAGACGGCTCCTTTGCCTTTGATGTCTATCCTTGAATCATCTCCAAATCGTACCTTTCCAGTGATGGTTTCATCAATCTTATCAAAGTAATTTCGATTTCCCGTCATATGATTGCTTGCCCCATTATCAAGGTACCATATTCGTTCTCCATCATTGCATGACTCAAACTCCTTTGGCCGTACGTTTTTCTCGTTGAGATACACAGTTTCATGCATCATTAGACTGTCGGCCTCGTGAGTCTCTTCTGCTTTATTCTCCGTTGCCTCTTGTAGCTTGAGTAAGCGATCAGGACATACCGATGCGAAGTGACCGGTTTTATCGCATCGGAAACAGGTGACCTTAGAAAGATCCAGTGGTTCCCAATATGATCTCCCACGTCCTCTTCCCCGGTGATTGTAATATCTTCCTCCGCGACCTCTTCCTCTGTAGCTACCATGATATTCTTTATTTTGTTGAGTCTCCATGTTTGCATACATGAGTTTACTTTGGTTTTCTTGAATATCATCTTCTTCTTCGCATATACGTTCTTCATAGGTCTTTAAACGACCTATGATGTCTTCAAACGTTGTGGTTTTTAGGTCTAGGAGTTGTTCAAGGGAAGCAACTATGTGGATGTACTTCTTTCGTGGCAGACTCTTAAGGAATTTCTTGACAAGCTTAGATTCTTCCATGGTTTCTCCTAAAGAAGCTGATTTGGATGAGATTTCGGATAACTTGCCGACGAAGTCATCAATAGTGTCTGTTTCCTTCATCTTTAATCTATCAAAATCAGACATTAGGGTTTGTAGGCGTGCTTCTCTGACTCGTTCAGCTCCAATATTACGAGTTTTAATGGCATCCCAAACCTGTTTTGCGGTTTCCAACTCGCCAACTTGAAGAATAAGTGTCTCTGGGATGGATTGGAACAATAAAGCCGTTGCCATGTCGTTTTTTTCAGGTTCAACTGTTTCATTCTCAATGACTCCCCATACTTTATGAACCTTGAGTAAGATCTTCATACGTATAGCCCAAACCGTGTAGTTTGATGAATTAAGCATCGGACAATTGAGTGCGGATGATCCTCCATCCTTCTTTGTTGGTACTTCTGTAATATCTCCCATGTATGTCGATGATTTCCTTTAAACGTTTTGGCTCTGATACCAAATATAAGTCTTAAAGATTGTATAATCACACAAATAAGAATAATCACTCTTTATTCTATTGAGAAAATCACTCAAAACTCAAGTATCTAAAACACAATCTCTAAAACTCATAAGTTCATGGCACAACTCACCATCTTCTTATATAGAGATAAAACTCCTAAACTCATTAGGAAAACCTATTATCCTAAACAAACCTTGAATAAGTTTAGTGTAACTTAGTTCATAAGTTAACTTTAAGATTATCTCCAACAGGCAACACTTGATTCTTAAGTCTGAAAAATAACCGAGAAGAAGCCAATGAGTATCCCCATGCACAAACTTTCATTAGTTGCTATCATCTCTAAGGATGAAATACCAAATGGAATTAGAAAGAAGCATTAACGCAAAAAAAAAATGTTTATGTCGGGTTTCTTAGGAATATCCGTGATTTAAGCAAATATGTTAAAAAAATCGTAATAAAGAAGTGGATAGAGGAGATGCAATTTAATTATGGTTGCTTGATTGAAATAAAAATAGTGAAGAAATGAGAATTTCCAAGTTTGGTGGGAACTATTTCTCAAAACTGGTTGGTCCTTACGAATTGTGAACATAATCGTTTCGGACGCACTTGACTCACAGATTTTTTTATAGATCAGTCAGCTCATCACTTGTTCGTTGAAGTTAGAGATGATAGAGGAAGACTTTTTCAGCTCTTTTTCTACGCTTACAACTCTCCAACTATAGGGCTAAAGCCTTGGATAATATTTAGTGACTTTAATGAAACTCCGGATCTGATTGAACATAGTTTGATATCTCACTGATGATTACCTATGGATGAGCAACTTTTTGGATATGGTCAACCATTATGCTCTGGTGGATATGTTCTATCATGGTCATTTTTTAACTTGGAACAACGAAAGAGGAAATGATCTTATCTCTAAGAAGGTAGACCGTGTCTTAGAGAATGATGTATGGAATCAGACCCATCCATTTTTATTACTCTGTGTTTGAATCTGGCGGCTGCTCATATCACTTGTGATGTCTTATTCACATAAACATGCCGGAGAGACAAGCTAAGCGAAAACCATTCAAGTTTGTGACCAAACTCGAACAGTTTTTACCCATGGTGGACAGATACTGGACATAAACAAAAGTAATTTATCCATGAACTTTGTCTCTCTTCCATTTCTCAAAAACTTAAGGGTAAGAAGACACTGATAAGGAGCCTGACAGAATGGGTAACCTTATTAATAAGTCAGAAATCTCACGTTGACCTCTACAAAAAACATGAAACAAATATGCTTTCACCCATCACCACAAAATATGGAAATGAAAAAGAAAGTATTAAGAGATGGTATTTTGTCACTGGGCGAGAAGAAAATCTTCTCAAACACAATTCAAAGATGCATTGGTTAAATATTGGAGATCAAAATAATAAGACATATCATCACGCCATTGCTATAAGGGAAGCTGCAAACTGTATCAGAAAGTTAGTTGTCAGGATGGAACACTAATCTTCCGAGAATTTCTGAACACCAGCCAAAGTTTTTTTGAAGGAATGAAAGTGGATCAGCTTAGATGGCTATTTCATTTCCATTGCTCTGACCAAGATTCACAGCAACTGATTTGTTCAGTTAACCGAAAGAAATCAAGTGTGTCCATTTTGCAATGCTAAATTTTAAATCTCTTGGGCCAGATGGATTCAGTTCTGAATTCTACAAATCAACTTGGGAGATTATTGGCCCCGAGTTCGTACTAGCAGTTCAAACTTTCTTCGTCAAGGGTTTTCTCCCAATAGGAATCAACTTGACAATCTTAGCTTTTAAACCGAAAACGGATGTTGTTGAGAGGAAGGATTATCAGCCAATATCTTGCTATAATGTCCTATATAAGGTGATTTCAAAACTCATTACCAACAGCTTGGCTTGAACCTGGTTCTTCCCCAATTTCTCTCGTGTCGGAGATGGATTACATCACAAGGCCCATCGAGTAGACATAACTCGGCCCAATTAACATAAAGGCGGCCGAAGAGATATGCCAACTTTGAGAGAAAAGGAAACAAATTTATTATAAGAAGAGGAAGCCGAAGTCTTAGAGCAGGATATTCTCACATACGAATTAAAACTAAATAATTGGCGTTGTCTGTGGAGGAATTAAAAAGCAATGCCAAGAAAGATGAATGACGGCTGGAGACAATCCTACCGACATGGGAACTACCCCATCAACAACATATCTCGCTGCCATGATGACCATGATGACATATGTGATATAGAATCTAATTCAACAAGACACTGCAAACAAAGCAACTAACGAGCGCCTTGTTGTCATAGCCTCCGCTGTCACTCCACCCGCTAACGACAACGATGAGCCTAAGACGGTGAGAAGATGACTCTTTCACACCAACAACCCGGGGACTATTGGAATCGACTAAGAAACAAAAAGGAAAATCAGCAACCTTCATAGCAGATGCAGAATATCATCTCAAGAATCCATAAAGTAACGAGTTCGGCTTCCGAGATAGACCATGTTCTCGCCACAACACAAAATACTCCCTTCACAATATATCAAGGACATAAAAGTTTGCCATACATATAAGTTGAGAATCCCATCCTTCTCAAGAGACTCTGATCCTAGCGATCATATGACTGCGTCAAACATATCCATTTGATGTGCTCACTTTATCAATAAGGAGAAGGATGACATATATTGTCAATTGTTCATGGAATTCTAACGGACCAGCTTTTTTTCATGGTTCTACAGGCTCTCTGAAGACTATGTAGACTTTTTTCCTGACCTATCCACTAAGTTCATCAAGCACAACTCCATGTTCATTCGACATGGAGCCTCATCAACTAATCTATGTAAGATTTCGAAAGGAGCAAGGGAAAGACTCAGAGAATTTATGATGTCACTGCAGTGGAAGCTCTGTGTAACACACTTTGGATACACTCCTCCTTTCGAGCCGACCTGTATGTCTACAAAACAATGACGCTAGAGGACACCCTCCATTGTGCCAATTGCTTCATCGCCGTGGGAAAATACAAACAAGCTTTCACGGTAAAGCATAACAGGATGAATATGCTGGCCGCAAAAGCGACAAATACCTATCAAGAACTTTGGCAACATTCTTCCCACGACAAGCATGACAAAAAAAAAGAGAGTGTATTCTCAACATTCTTCCTTCAAATCTCACACCACTCAGATCCAAAGGAGACTCATGATATCAATACATTGGAGTAGAGAAACTCTTGTTGGAATAGAGAAACTAAAAGTTGAATGATGAGACTAAAAAGTATGAATTGAGTGGCCTTAAACAGCCGATTATGTAGAAAAGCAACGGCCTCTTACAAATTACAATTCAGAGGACTTTCAGCAAACACATAAACATTCAAAGTAGCAATTAAAACATTCCCGCTCCTACATTTCAGAGCTTATTCCATCTTTTATGACTAAGTCCAAAGACTAAAGTCTAATAAGACCAACAGAATATTTAAAAACATATTTAGTGTACAAATCAGTCCAGAGGAACGGGGCTAAAGAGTAAGGACATGACACGATCAATGACTTTGGATTTCTCTGGACAGCCATGGCCATCTCCATATTGATACACACATTGCGACATGCGTGCCAAATTCATTACTGTTTCTGCAAAATCTTGAGGGATCATGGAAGAGTGATTTTCTATTTTCTCATAATTCATTTCATCCCACATGTCGTTGATCATCTTCTCCACGTGCATGCGTGCTTTCTCTTCCGAAACTCCAGTCTCGTTCATGTAACATTGGATCGATTTGAGAACATCTCCTCTCGCCATTTCATCCTATATATATATTCATAAAATATAAGACAACCACATATAAGTTATTTCACAAGTACATACATGCATATCTTTAGAGTTCAATTTTCTTGTAAATGTCCAAATGCAATTCCTAGAATACACGTGGTTGGAAATTGTAATCATAGCTTTTAAGGTAGTTTTTACAAAGCGGTAAAATTTCTATTGTGCGTAGAAATAAGCTGATGGCTATAACAAAAATGTGGTTTGGTATAAATGGGAAGAGCGGTTATAAATGGTTACAAGCTTGGGACTAATAATTTTACAAGCTGAGCTAAAATTATATAAACTTGGAAGAAATTAATTTACCGATGAGGTTACAAGGTCATTGGCTAGACGAAACACAGAGGCAGAGCATCGGGTGACGTTTTGTTGGTGTCCGGACAAAGTCTCCAAGACTTGAATAGAGATTTGGTCGGAGAATAAACAGTAGAAGTGAACAAATATTGTTGGCGCCGAGATTGAAATCCAAGCATTGTGCATGTATTCTTCCAAATTTGGTTTGTATCCTTCTTTATACCATATTGCTTCTACTAAATATGCCTTGCATACATCTGCCCACTAAAATTTGATATAATTAAAATAGGAATATTCTATTTTACAGTATTTACAAGATTTTTCAGGATCTTCAAATATGATTATTTTGTGAGAATAGTTTCTTTGTTTCACAGAACTAATCGAAAAAAATATGATAAAATAATATAACATATTAATCATAAGGAGATACAAGTACGTAGAAATAAAGAATTTTCTACAGAAAATATCTTCCTAAATTGTCTTCTTAAAGTGATAAATTGTTTTAACAAAATATCCAAAACAAAGATAACTGGTATATACTTACAGACTTTTTGAGGAAAGGAATCACGTTTATATTTTTGTTTCTGAGGATATCACATCCAATGTTATTTACTTCATTGTAAACAACAAGAAAACACAACTTCATGTACTCGGGGAGGTCATCAAGACGATTTACATCCCAACTGCAACATATTTATACAGAGAAAATTTAATCAGAATCATGTTTTTTATCGTAATTTATAAATTAACCAAAATAATTGATGTAGAAATAGAAGTGTGGGACTCTTTACTTTTCAAAGGCGGCAGTGAAGACTTGAAGTTCTTCAAGAGTGCCATAGATATCGTATATGTCATCGATAGTAGTAAGAAGTGCATTTACTTTGGTCATTACTCGTCTAACATTCCCAAATTGAGGCTCTTGGATTTGTCCAGTAGTCCAAAAATAGTTCTCCACAATTCTCTCTTGAAAAGCGAAGTTGATTAGCTAAACCTGTCTCCCTCCACCAGCTTCACACCACATGTATAGCAAGAGAAAGATAAAAGAGTATTAACTAAGTTATTTGAGTTTAAAAAGGCTGGGATACCAAGTTAAAGTTTATGAGTTTTTCATCTTAAAAATTCATAGATAAATGTTTGCCTTATGTATTAATTTTATTTAAACAGATGTAACATATGTAAATTGGTATATGATTAGTAGTTAGCATATACCTGGAAACGTATTTGAGTTCTTCCTGATAAACAGCTTGTTAGGTCTCTTTCCATAAATATCTATGTACCATCTCGTGGCTAGCCTTCCCATTCGCCAATGGCATGGCATATCTAACGCTTGGACCGCCATCTCCACATCACAAGTTGCAAAATCTTTATTACCATGAGTGTCAACAAAGTTTCTAAGCTGTTGTGTTGCAAAAACTCTAATGAACTTTCGCAGTTTAGTGTCCGATTTTGTTGAAAGATATGACGCCTCGTAGAGAGATAAGAGGCCATTTATATCATCGGTTCCAAACTTTCCACAGTTTTCCATGAAAACATCAAATACATCTGTAATAAACAATTTCATTAGTATACTAAATATATTGATATTGTTGAAAGGATATTTCGGTTAAAGAAACAAAGATTAAAATTTACACATATTTATATCTTTTATTATATGATCTACATGGAAAACATCGTTTAGCAACTAACTAAAAACAGTTTTAATAAAATATACTGTATATTAGAGACTACAAATAGTAAGAAAAAGAAGATATTTCATTTATACCGTAAGTTCGATATCACTTTTCAAATCTAACTTTAGTGAATGACTATTTTTAAAAATATCTTATTTTTTGATGAAAATAGATTTAAATTATTTTTTTAAAATATTTATAAAAATTTAGAAATTCAACTTTACTCTTTAACACTAAACCCTAAACAATAATCATTAAATTGTACCCCAATGTTAATATATTTTTGATAATGTTTATTTTTGCAAAGTTCTATTTAACCTATGCTATTCTTAACAGTTTCTCTAAGAAAAATTAAACAAAAGAAATTTTAAATAAAAACTTTCTTGTTAAAAAGGAAGTAAGAAACTTATTAAAGAGAAAGTGTACAAGTGATAATTTACCTTCTGGAACATTGAAACCATGTTGTCTGAGCAGCCGGAATTGGAGTGCAGTAGCATGTAGATCGTATTCCATGAAGTTTTTTCTATCTTTGTGATAAGTAGATGTCAAAATATTGTCGATTTCCCGTTCAAAATGGTAAGAAACGCCCAGTTTTTGCAGATCGTCAATGAGCTCTAATTGCTCCAAATGAGTGGTCCTCTCGTCGTCGAGCATCTTCCTCACATTTTCTTTCAACAAATCTCTCTCCTGCCCACTTTTACCTTCCTGAAACCAGTGGACATTCAAATGAACACATATTCATGAACCAATTTATACGACATCGTTCTATATATATATTATATATATATATATATACTAAAATACCGTATATTTATTCTCGACCGAGAGGAGGTGGTGATGGTCCCAAAGAGAAGGCTGATAGTTTGCGGAACGACGAAGCACAACTGGAGACTCATCGCCCAGTGTCGTTTCGGCTACTATGGTGCATGTGAAAGACCGAGGACGTTGGATGCTCTTCACAAGGGTATTCCTGTAAATAAGAGGTGAGCCCATCTGCAGTAGACTAGCCATTGAACAAAAGTAGTAGGTAGTAGGTACTTGGTAGTAGATACCTATCCGCATGTATATATATAGCTAACCATATAGATGTTAAACACCATGTTCACGCATTTGCCCTAAACATCATGTCCACGCATTTGATTAATTATTAATTGCCTTTATATAATAGGATCATGTCCACGCATTTGATTAATTATGAATTGCCTTTATATAATAGGTTTCAACTACTTTTATATGCTGGCTTATCATGGTTTGATTTAGGGAACAAATACTTAATATTTTTTGTGTCTTGATATTCGATTTGGCTTCTACAAATACTACAAAATTTTAGCTGTGCTTAATTTGTCAAAAACGAATAATTGCTATTTCAAGTAATTGCAAATAATGAGTTACTTACCACACTCTATTACTTATACTTTTAAGTAGTTATAAGTGCTTTGTAGCTATTTCTAGTTTTGAAGACTTACTTACTAATTAATAGTCTATTTGAACGGGACATCATAGGTTTTTTGTTTACTCTGGAGAAAAACACGAAGTTGTTGTAAACGAAATATTTGTATCTGTTACAGAGAAGAAGAAAAAGCAAAGAAATAAACTTCTCGATATGATAATGCTGTTTACTTCTTACATCAAAAATACCTTTTTTTTTGGATTTGGACTTCCGTTTTTATGATCTAATTATCATTTTATTTTCTAATTATAACATAATAATATAATCTATCAATATTCTATTAATTTATCTTTAGTAAAAAAGGAAAACAAGTAGCAAATAGTATTAAACCAAGTTACTTAAAACTTTACGAATTGATACTCTTTGATAATGAAAAATACGTGAAATTAAACCGAATACGAGACAAGTAGCAAATAAATATAATTAACGAGTATTCATGTCCAGTTCTAGTTTGTTTCTCGTTTGGTAACATCAATCATCAGGGGCAAGCTAGTGTTAATACTTAATAAGAGATGTATGTACACTCATATACCTTCAAAGGTTAATATATATTTTAATTAAATTTTCACATGCACCTATAATAATTTGTAATTTGAATCTTACAAGAAGGTAGATAAAATAAAAAGAAAAAAAAAATAATTCTATTCAACAAGAGCAACTTAACAGTGGACAAAAATCTACAAAAGCAACTTAACCCATTATAAAATAATAATAACTTAAGCTTTAAAAATTAACTTATATTGATATATTTTAGCACATTTAAGTGAGCAAATACAATTAAGCTTTTAAAATAAATATTGTTAACTTTGTCTTTAAAATTATCAACCATAATTTATTGTCAACATAGACAGTAATTAAAAAAACTCCATTTCTATATTTTTAAAAGCTTTGGCTGGCAATATGAATTATTATCTATATATAACTAATTTGATTACGTGTATTTAAGTACTTTTATATAGTGCTATATTATTATATATGTTAACATGAATTGCGTTTATATAATTAAGTTTTTAATCACGTCTCATCTAGTATTTTTATATAATGGCTTACTATTATTTGTGATATGACGGGTAAGCTAGAGTTCATAATGGATCCATAAGAAGTTTTTAAAAAAATATATATATTATTAATATTAAAATGCACATAGTAATTTGTAACGTCCATTTATTAAAGTAAAAAATTGTCCATTTAATACGATAAACTATTTAACCGATTTAAAAAGAGAAATAAGTACAGTAAATATTTTGGGTGTTTTTTAAATATAACTCAATTTGGAGTAATCTCAAAATAACTTATGTTTTTTTTTTCGAAATTTTCGTTTGTCCTATTCACTTAGAAGTTCGAAATATTCACGAAATGCCATTATTTTTTTCTTTCCGAAAATGAGTGTTTTACTCTATCATCCTCATCTTCTTCAAATATTTACAATATTGCCATTACCATCAATACACCAACCACCATAGATAATCAATATGAAGTTCTTAATGCACCCAAATTCGATTTTTACTCTTCATATCTCATTTCTTATGAACACAAACCACATATCTTTCATTTTCTCTCTAAACTCATCCAAAAAACCAAGATTTTGATTCCAAACTTTGCAAGGTTCATAGACACATTGAACCTCATGATTCTTGGTCTTTAACGGGTGGGTTACTTTCATTGTGAAGTTATGTGTGTTTAAGGAAGAGAAGAAAGTTATCATACAAATTCAATGTGTGAAATCAATTTTTTTTTTCTAGATCTGTTCACAAACAAGACTTCTTTAGATGTCTTCTCGATCAAGAAGATTTCTTGAGAAGTCTTATAGTCAATGCATAGGTTATTTTTGCAATAAACTTTTTGTGTGTTTATAAGAGAAGATTTCCCTAGAAATATTCTAACTTTCTTTTGCTAACAAAAGAAATGAGAAGAACTGAGAAGACTTCTCGAGAAGTGTTCTCGAATAATCAAGTTAATTTTGTAATTGACCGAAGTTTGTCAGAAATTTTACTTTTTATAGAAGACCTCTCGGAAACTCTTCCTTGAAAAGACTTCTAGGGAAGTCTTCTTAACCGTTAAATGAAGTCTTCTCAATGTCGTAAGAAGTCTGCGTAGGTTACTTTTGCAATTGACAATTGATAGTAAATGTGGGAACCGAAATTCTCACTTTTGATTTCAATAATCGGAGGAAAGCCAGGAAACCCTAACTTCCCTTAAGATCAGATTCTCTGCGATAGACAATGAAAAGTGACCAAATAAATAAGGAAAATATGTAAAGATAACAAAATGAATTTAGAAAACAATAAATCTTTACTTTGAATTTGCGTATTAGTGTTCGAGAGACAAAAGCATACAAGAAGCTTGTATGGAAATGGGATTACAAAGGGAATCGTCTAACACAAGCAGTAAAACAAGACTAAGTTTGCTAGCACTACCACCTATGTCGAGAAAAATCTATGTGGCCGCAACTCGCTTAGCACTAGACGAAAAAGACGAAAAGGTTCTAAAGATTTTGAACTGGACCTTATGAAAGGCTGCCTACGTACTCTTTTCGAGGATCAAGCCGAACGTAGTTCAATTAAAAGATTGGAACAAGAGAGAACTTCCTGGGCCAGTTCGTCTAGTAATCTAGTGCCAGTCATAGAAACCAAACTTGTTGAGAATAAAGCCTAAGGTTTACAAGTGCAGAGAGTTATAGAGTCTCAAGAATCGTCTTTTCGTTTCCTTGGCTCCCCTTATATATGGCTACAAGGTCGGCCGTCTTTCTTTTTCTGCCCTTGATTTGAGTTTATCTCTTTGCGAAAATATTCTATTTTCCCCGATCTTCGTGTTTATCCTTTGAAACTTGACATTTATCTTTTCCTGCGAATAATAGATAGACCGTGAGTAACCTTGGGCTCAATTTTGTCCAAAATTTTAAGTGGGCTCTTAGCCACGTTTTAGACCTTTTCGGAGTATTTTTTTGACTTAAACATTTTTACGATTTCTCTGAGAGAAAACATTTGGTACGGTGGTAAGTTCACAAGTACTTCAAATTAGTCGTATAGTTGAGGGAACTTCGGTTTTAAGCCAACCATTGCCGTTTTATATGAACAATTTGAATTCATACGAGAAAACAACTCTTTACGGATTTTATCGTAAATTTCCAATGGTAACTCCAATCGAGACGTAAAAAGTGTAATCGAGGTTCAAAAGAGGCACTGGTTGGATAGGGATGATCCAAATCGTCATAAGGAAAGTTGGATGTGGTTCATCCAGCTCGCTATCAGGCGAGTTGGACTGGTCGGTCCAAGAGTTGGATGTGGTGCATTCAGCTCGCCATCAGGCGAGTTGGACTTGTCGATCCAACTCGCCATCAAGCGAGTCGGATTGGTTGATCCAACTTGGAATTGTTCGTTTTTCCGACGCGGACGTTTTTTTGGGGTTTCTTACTTAGGACCTTTCCTGAAATTATTCCGAGACTACCGTTTTTGACCCCAACAGTTAACCCTCCAGCCTGAAAGTTTTGAGCATGATTCTTGCGGGTGAGTGATGTTTTTAATCGGAATCTACGGATATGAATGCTTTTCCCTTTCCTCTCTAAAACTTTTGTCGAGATTATTTTATTGCGGAAATTAATATCATCCTCATATTCCTATAAGGTGTTAGACTTTCATTCTTTCGTCCTCATGAGAATGGAATGTGATAAGATTGGGGCTGCACCTTGTAAAGGATGCCTACGTACCCTTTTCGAAGGGATCAAGCTTTTCGTAGTTCATCTTGGAGTTAGGATTCTTACGATCTGTTTTGCAATGAGACCTTTACGGTTTAGTTATGTATTTTGTATAAATTATCGAGCATGTTGTTGCTGATGGCATTTTATATTGGACAGTGTGGCCGTCTTTACATTTTTGGGACTGGCTGCGTGTGGCTTCGAATCCCTACCGCTTTGCGGCTGCTTTCTAATGAATTGTGTTTTGCGTTTTAAGACCATGTTTGTATCCATGTGAATGTAGGGGGAAGCGTATTGGTTGTCATCTCATATCTAACTCTTTGTAGATCACTATATTCACTGTTCGTTTTAGATGAGAATGATTAAAATTTTTATTTTTTTTCGGAATTTCATGACCGTTGGAATATAAACAAAGAGACGTATTTTAGGATCTCGTATCATTTTGATATCATGCCTAGAGATGTTAGAGACCAGTGTCCTGGGTTTAGCGCAAGACCTAGGCCTAATAACGAAATAGGGGTGCAATGACTAATTCGGCTTACGTTTTTGACCTAATTCCCTACCGATTTAAAATACGCGATAGGTTCTCGGCTTATATGACTTGTCTGATAGGAATCAAGTATCTCTCCAAAGACAATGTTTAAGTCGTCTGGAAGTGCTGACCAAAATTTTGGATTTCTTTTATAGCGCTATTATCCTTGTGTCGGATGTATGAGAGCTATCTCTATGAGATGGCTTAATCTGTTTAGGTCGTTAAGAGTTTGTTGTGATCAGCAACAAACATAATGGTTGATATTAAAGTTTTTGATTCTTCGCGAAGGCTACGTGTTTGAGAAGAAGTTAGTGCGTATGAATGTTTGGTCTTCCAAGAAGGTGTTTTTACTGAGGAAGGTAATTTTGTCAAAAAACTGTTCTTCTGGCGTATGCGACGTCTCGAAAAGCTGAAGATTGGTTTTTATTTCTTATGTCGCGTTTCGTGCTTGAAATGTTTGAGGGATTGAAGATGTTTCACGGTGTTGCAAGGGTTTAGTCTTAACCCTGCGTTAGAGAAACATTTTGGTTTGGCTACGGATGTTTGCAGCCAAAACTGTTGTTCCTGTTTGGATGTTAGGTAGTTTGATTTATGATAGAGGAATTAGAACCAAGGGGTTGGGTAGATTTTTCCTTGGGAAGAAGCGTTTTCCTTCATTGTGATTTGTGAAGATTCAGTCCTTCGAGATTTATTTCGTGTATTTTTAAGGATGTTTCGTATGGCTCTAGGAGCTTTGTTACGAGTTTTCCTTACATGTTGTGTTTTTATGGGTAAAATATTACGGGCTTAAAGTGAATTGTGGAGTATATAGAACTTGATCAAATTTTCGACAAGTTCAAGCTTTCCGTTAACCATTTGGTTATTAGGACTAAGTCTCATTTTGAAGACTTTATCGTATAATTTCCGATTTTGGGTTATGCTATAATTATTTGTGTTATCGTCAATTGAAATTTTTAGACAAATCGCGGATTGTCGTTTAGCCGTGTAAGTGATCGGATGGAGCATTGGTTGCTCAAATGTTTCGGCTTGGCATGAAGGATGTGTTCAGCCGCATAGCTGAGGACGTTGCTCGTCAAGGATTAGACCATGACACTTTCGTTTTAACATTAAGGTCATGTTAGTTTAGAATTTTCCTAAATAGGATGGATAATTCTGGTTCGGACTTCTACTGGAAGGGCTTCTCATAGGATCAAATGGAGAGTGTTTCTCGCAAATTACGCGTGATGTTTGCGAGTAAGGATTAGGTTTTCCTCATTTGCGTTTTTGTATTGCGAAGTCGTTTTGCATGATACCGATCTTATTGTTTTGCATTTTTTCGTATAAATCATTTTAGTTATATGAAAGTGATGAGTGATTGTCGCATTGTATTGAGATGTCAACGTAGTGATGCTTCCGCAGATTTTTCAAGAAACATTCCCACTTTGATTTCGATCATTTGGTGAAAGTTACTTGGTGTCACTCATGGAGTTTGACTGATGGTTATTTCGTTACGATCTAGTTGCGCAACGTTTCCGTAGGTTTCTTGGGCGGAACGAATCGGTCAACCAGCTGTAGATCAAGTAAAGGAGTGGGGAGAAAGCATTCCCTTTGTTGTGCTCACTGCTTCTTGTGTTCTCAAGTTTGCTTTTTTTTTGCAAATGTTTTTATGCTCTTTTGTGACTCACTTAGTTCAACGGAAACTGAGAGTAATGCTTTGATGCTTGAAGAGTCCTCGTATAATTTTTGAGTGTTATGCGACACTCATTTTATTAAGTCGAAAAGATCTTCAAGACTTTGACTAATCGTCGAGTTTCAATTTGATATTGGTAAAGAGTTTCTAAATGCATGATTGCAATAAGGGATGCTGTATAGTCCTCGAGATTATGTTCTTGACGGTTTAGATACATTCCTAGCAATTAGATGAATCTTAGATTGTCAATTGCTTTTGGGAAAATTTTGATGAGGCATCGCATTGCCTAAGTTTTTTTCTGCCTGTTGCTGTGAGAGTGTGCTTTGTCAAAAATTTTTTTTGATGCTGAAGCAAAAGTTTTTTGAAGTATGAGAGTGTATGGGTATATTATACACTCCGACTCCCTACCTTTTTTTTACAAAAGGAATGGGATGAACTGTTCTTTCGAAGGGTTGTGTACGTTTATCCTTTCGAGGACTGAGATGATCGACAATCTGGGTCGATTTAAAGACGACGTTAGGATTGTGATTATTGGTTGTTTCAATGTTGGCGACTTGGAATGGTTTGTTTTTAATAAAATTGCTAGGAACGAGTCGGTTTTAAGAAGACATTCGTGTCTCTAGTTATTTCTTTCTTTAAAGAGCGAGATGAGTATGCTTGAATGCGTGACGAATGTTTTTCGGTTTTACGAGAGATTAGATCTGTTTGTAAGTTCTGCCTGGAAAGTTAAGGAACAATAGAACAAGAATGGAAAAATCGCCTAAGACTCAGCTTGTTGGACTATCCACCTAGATTTTAAGTTCTCTAAAGATTAAGACAATTTGCAAGACGTTTTCATTCCTTTTCTACGAAAAATTACAAGTCTGATAAAATTTCTAAGTCGAACATACCTTAGTCTTATCGGAGATTCAGTTTTGTCTCTTCTCCGTTTTGCTTGCTTATTTCCCCTTCCTCTTCTCGTGTCTGTCCACCCCTTATGGACAGTAAGAATATCGATTCTTCCTAGATTTTTCTACTTTACTAGCCTCGTTTAAGCTGAAGCCTGTCTTGCGGTTTCAGTTTGGTGATCCATATTTTTCCGATCCGGGTTTCAGTCTCTGAATCGTTGTTTTAAGAAAACGAACAAGTATCTCGTCGTAAGCCTATTGGAGTTTCGGGAATAGAAAAGGGCGAACAGGAAGATTCGTTGGGTCTGAGGTTTTGGTGAGAGAGGACGGTGAGATTGGAGAGAGAGGAGGATGGGCGAATTTCAAATCTCAACTTTCGCTCCATCTCTTCCTTTATCCGAGAGTCTTTTTGTATGATTTTCTTTATTTTCCGAAGGTCGTCAAATTGCTTTGCTTTTTGATTATGAGATCTGTTTCGTAAATGTTGTCAATTTTTTTCTACGAAATTTATATTATCAAATACTATATGGTTTCATTTTACGAACATGTTTCATAAATAATTGTTGAGTTTAATTTAACGAAAGATGTTTCGTGAAATGTTTTCGAGCTTTAGTTTAACGAAAGTTGTTTCATAAAATGTTGAATGGTTTAATTTTACTAAATTCATTTTGTAAACATGTTTTCGAGTTTGGCGGTACGAGAGCCATTTTTCGGAAAACTCACGTTTTGCGGCTGTTCTGAAAATTTAGTTCATGGGTTTTAGTATCAGAAACTCTGGCTGTGATGAGCTTAATTATCGTGACTAAACTCAATCAGAAATTTTCTCGTTTCCACGGGATTGATCTGAGAAAGTTAAACTCAATCAGAAATTTTCTAGTTTCCCCGGAATTGATCGGAGGGAGTTTTGAGAATTTTTTCTGAAACATGATTGATCGGAGGGAGTTTTGATCTTTATTCGAATTTGCGTATGAGCATTCCAGAGACAAAAGCATACAAGAAACGTGTCTGGAAACAGGATTACAAAGGTAATCGTTTAACACAAGCAGTAAAACGAGACTAAGTTTGCTAGTATTACCACCTATGTCGAGAAAAACCTTTGTGGCCGCATCTCGTTTAGCACTAAAAAAAAGAAGAAAAAGGTTGTAAATACTTTGGACTGGACCTTATGAAAGGTTGCCTATGTGCACCTTTCGAGGACTCAAGTCGAACGTAGTTCAATTAAAAGATTGGAACAAGATAACGAACTGCATGAGCGAGTTCGTCTAGTAATCAAGTGCCAATCATAGAAACCAAACTTGTCGAGAATAAAGCATAAGGTTTCTAAGTGCAGAGAGTTATGGAGTCTCAAAAATCGTTTTTTCATTTCTTTGGCTCCTCTTATATATGCCTCTAAGGTCGGTCGTCTTTCCTTTTCTGCCCTTGATTCGAGTTTATCTCTTCGTAGAAATATTCCATTTTCCCGATCTTCGTGTTTATCCTTTGAGAATTGGCGTTTATCTTTTCCTGCGAATAAAGATAAACGGTAATAGTAACCTTGGGCTCAATTTCGTCCGAAATCGTAAGTACGATGTTAGTTTTAGAAATTTCTTAGCCGCGTTTTAGAAATTTTCTTAGCGGCTAAGAATTGGCATTTCTTAGCCGTGTTTTAGAAATTTTCAGGCCGTTTTTCGACTTAAACATTTTACGATTTCTCTGAGAGAATACCTTTGGTACGATGTTAGTTTCACAAGTATTTCAAATTACTCGTATAGTTGAGGCAAATTTGGTGTTAAGTCAACCGTTGCCGTTCTATACGAACAATTTGAATTCATACGAGAAAACATGTCTTTACGGTTTTTATTGTAAAGTTCCAACGATAACTCCAATAGAGACAAAACAAGTGTGATTGAGATTCAAAATAGAGATTGGTTTGACAGGGCTGATCCAACTCGTCTGATGGCGAGTTGGATGTGGTGCATCCAACTTGCCATCAAGCGAGTTGGACTGGTCGATCCAACTCGCCATAGAGACGAAAAAGTGTGATTGAGATTCAAAATAGAGATTGGTTTGACAGGGCTGATCGAACTCGTCTGACGGCGAGTTGGATATGGTGCATCCACCTCTCCATCAGGCGAGTTGGACTGGTGCATCCAACTCGCCTCATGGCAATTTGAATGTGGTGCATCCAGCTCTCCATCAGGCGAGTTGGACTTGTCGACCCAACTCGCTTGATGGCGAGTTGGATGTGGTGCATCCAGAACTGGTCGATCCTAATCGCCTGATGGCGAGTTGGATGTGGTGCATCCAAATCGCCATCAGGCGAGTCGGATTGGTTGATCCAACTTGGCATTATTTGTGTTTCCGACGCGGCCGTTGTTCTGGAGTTTCTTATTTAGGACATTTCCTTGAATTATTCTTAGAAGGTTTTCTTAAGAGTAGCAATCTTAGACGTTGATTTCGAGATTACCAGTTTGACCCCAATAGTAAAACATTTTATATAATGAGAAGACTTTTTGAGAATTCTTCTCAAAATTTATTATGGATTTATGGTTAAACCTTTGGTTACGAGAAAATTTATCAAGAAGTCTTCTCTGAAAAAGTCAAATATAGTCAATTGCAACAGTAACCCAAGTAGACTTTTTGCAACAGTGAGAATACTTCATGCGAACGTAAAAAGACTTCTATTGAAGTCTTCTCCAAGAAGACTTTTAAAAAAGTCTTATAAAATAAAGTCAAGTATCTGCATTACTTTGATCAATTGCAAAACTAACATGTTTATCATAGAGGACTTCTAGGGAAGTCCTCTATGGAAATTTCGAGAATTTTTTAAATTCAAAAGTAAGTCAATATTTACAAAGGAAGACTTCTCAAGATGTCTGTTGTAGCGTAAATTTCTTAAAAAGTCTTCATTTGTAAATTTTCAATTGCAAAAATGACTTAAATGGAAGACTTCTTAGGAAGTTAATCTTTATGAAACTTTAATTTTCTCAAAAGTAAAAATGAATTTTTACTATTTTTTTTGTTAAGTCATGTGTATTGGTCACTTTTGGGGCTCATGGATGAAATTCCTAACTCATTTGGTGATAATTATGAGTTTACAAATATTCATATTTACTAATGCTTCTAGCTAATCCTAGGAGACTTCTTAAGAAGTCTTCTGAGAGAAAAATTCTAAAGAAGTCTTCTACGTTAGATTTTCAAGAGTGTTACGTAACTTCAAGATATGTTTTTTTTTTAACTTTCAAAAATGTTAAATAACTTCAAGAATATTAAAGTCATGTGGTTTAATGTATATTCTTAGATCATAAGATATATATATTTTTAACTTTCATTAGATTTAAAATTTCATCTTTCACTTAAAATTCAATTTTGGTTCACAACTAAAATAGTACAAATACAAATCATAAAACAGACCATAACCAAACTATTACACATACATCTAGATATCATTTCTCGGCATAGATAAACTTGAACTACACTTGATATAATCCCTTTGTACCACTTTGGGCAAAAGATTTTGAAAGAATTCTTGGGAAGTCTTCTAGCATAAAATGCATTAGAAGACTTCCCAAAAAGTCTTTTGAGATGTCTTCCAACAGTCTTTTGAGATGTCTTCCAACAGTCTTTTAAGAAGTCTTCCGCATGTATTCTGAGAAGTCTTCTAAAGGTCATTTGAGAAGTTTTTCGAAGTCTGACTAAAATCTTAAAAAAATCTGCATATTCAAAACATTCAAATGACTTCGAAATAGAGAAAACAGAAAACAAGTAGAAAATAATATTAAGCCTACTTACTTGATATTTATTTTGTCCTTTCAAGTATTTAAGCTTTACGAATTGATACTCGACTTGACAATGATAAATACTTGAAAAATGAAAACGAGTACGAAACAAATAACAAATAAATACAAGTAACGAGTATTCATGTCCAGCCCTAGTTTGATTCATGTTCGGTAATATCAATCGTCAGGGGCAAGCTAGTGTTAATACTTAATAAGAGACGTATGTGCTCTCATAATACCTTTAAAAGTTAATATATATTTTAATTAAATTTTTATATGCACCTATAATAATTTTTAATTTGAATCTTATAAAAAGGTTGATAAAATAAAAAGAAAAGAAAAAAATAAAAATTCCATTCAACAAGAGCAACTTAACAGTGGACAAAAATCTACAAAAACAACTTAACCCATTATAAATTAATAATAACTGAAGCTTTAAAATTAAATTATATTGATATATTTTACAACATTTAAGTAAACAAATATAATTAATTTTTTAAAATCAATATTTTTAACTTTCTCTTTAAAATTTATCAACCATAATTTATTGTCAACATTGACAGTAATTAAAAAACTCCATTTCTATATTTTTAAAAGCTTTGGCTGGCAATATGAATTATCTATATATAAATAATTCAATTACGTGTATTTAAGTACTTTTATATAGTGGTATAATATTATATATGTTAACATGAATTGCGTGTATATAATTAATTTTTTAATCACGTCTCTTCTTGTATTTTTATATAATGGCTTACTATTATTTGTGATATGACGGATAAGCTAGAGTTAATGATGGGTCCATAAGAATTTTTAAAACACACACACACACACACATATATATATATTATTAATTTTCAAATGCAAATAACAATTTGTAACGTCTATTTATTAAAGTAAAACATTATCCATTTACTACGATAAAGTATTTAACCGATTTAAAAAAGAGAAATAATACACTTGAGTAAATATTTCTGGTGTTTTTTAAATATAACTTAAATTTGGAGTCAATTCTAAAAGTAACCTATGTTTTTTTTTAAAAAAAATTGTTTGCTTTATTCATCCTAAAAGTTCGAGTTCTTCACGAAAACAATATTATTTTTTAAATTTTTTATTATTCGAAAATGAGTGTTTTACTATATCATCTCATCTTCATCAAATATTTAAAATTATTATATTTCCATCAATACACCAACCACTAAGGATAACCAATTTGAACCTCTTAATGCAATAAAATTTCGATTTTTACTCTTCATGTCTCATTTTTATGAACACAAGTCACATCTCTTCACTTTCTCTTCAATTTTAATTAAAAACCAAGATTTTGATTCCAAACCTTGTAAGGTTAATAGAGAAATTAAAGTTCATGATTCTTAGTCATTAACAAGTGGTCACTTTTCTTGTGAAGTTTTGTATGTGTAAAGAATGTAAGAAAGTTATCTCACAAGTTTAATGTATGAAATTACATTTTTTCCACATCTTTTCGCAAAAAAAGAGTTTTTTAGAAGTCTTCTTGATCGAGAAAATTCTACTAGTCAATGCAAGACTTTTGTCTCTTTTTTAATAAAAGATTTTCCTAGAAATCTTATAACGTTCTTTTGTTAACAAAAAAAATGAGAAGAACCGAGAAGACTTCTCGAAAAGTGTTCTCGGATAAACAGGTTAATTTTGTAGTTGACCGAAGTTTGTCAGAAGTTTTACTTTTTATAGAATATTTCTTGGAAAGTCTTCCTGGAGAAGACTTCTAGTGAAGTCTTCTTTACTATTAAATGAAGTCGTTTCACCGTCGCAAGAATCACCCTAGGTTACTTTTACAATTGATAATTAATAGTAAAACATTTAATATTAATGAAAAGTTTTCTCAAATTTTATTCCGGATTTTTGGTCAAACCTTTGGTTATGAGAAGAAGTCTTCTAGAGAAGTATTCTCTGAAAGAGTCAAATATAATTAATTGCAAAAGTAATTCATGTAGACTTCTTGCGACAGCGAGAATGTGAGCGTAAAAATCTTCTACAGAAGTCTTCTCCAAAAAGACTTTCAGAGAATTTTTCTAAAATAAAGTCAAATTTCTGCATTACTTTGATCAGTTTCAAAATTAACATGTTTAACATAGAAGACTTTCCTAGAAGTTTTCGCTGGGAATTTCGAGAATTTTTAAATTTCAAAGTCTTCCGTGGGAAGACAAGTAGCAAATGGATCCATAAGAAGTTTAACATGAATTGCTTTTATGTAATTAAGATTTTAATCACGTGTCTTCTAATATTTTTATATAATGGCTTACTATTATTTGTGATATGATGGATAAGCTAGAATTAATAATTGATCCATAAGAAGTTTTAAAACATATATATTTTATGAATTTTCAAATGCACATAATACTTTGTAACATTTAGTGCTTGGCATTTTAACCGTTAATTTTGATTCGTAAAATCCAGATATCTGTCAGTCGTCGAAGCGAAGCAAATACTAAAAGTTAATATCCGTTAGAAACGAAGAAAACAGAAATACTAAAAAATTTAGAGTCCGATATCCGCTCTGATCCGACATTATACAAATAGATGTATATCTACATATAAATATAAATTTTATATGTATAATTTTATAGAATTATTATTTTAACGTATCATTTTATTAATTTTAAATAAAAATTACATATAAAATCTTTGTAAAAATGACATTTTCTAAACTTTTGTGTGTTTATAAGAAAATTGATTAATTTTAAAAATTTATGGAAATATAGTTTCATTAATTTTTTTTATATTATGTCTAAATATTTTTTTGAAAAAAAAATTCGTATAGTTTTTTTAAGATTTACTTGTATTAAACAAAGTAAATGAGATATCCGTAAATATTCAAAAATATCCAAAAAAATCCAAACCAGATATCCGTATTTCTCTGAAGCAAAGCGAATCAGAAAATCAGATATCCGTAAGATACGAATCAAATCACAAATAATGAAAATTATGGTGTTATTCGATCCGTACCCGCCCCTAGTATAGTCCATTCGTTAAAGTAGAAAACAATCCATTTAATACGATAAAGTATTTAACCGATTTTAAAAAGAGAAATAAGTAGAGTTGAGTAAATATATGGGTAAATCTCTCAAATAGACTTTTTAAAGTTTTTGTCATAAAAATAGACTTTAAATAAAAAAAGACCAAAATAGACTTTTTTGAAATTTTTAATGTATATATATATATATTTTAATTTTAAATCTCATCTTCATATCTCATTTTTTATGAACACAAATTACATCTCTTTTACTTTTTCTCTAAATTCATCAAAAAATCAAGATTTTGATTCCAAACTTTGTAAGGTTCAAAGAGACATTAAATCTCATAATTCTTTGTCATTAACGAGTAGGTCATTTGTGTTGTGAAGTTCTGTGTGTTTAAAGAAGATAAGAAAGTTATCTCACAAGTTCAATGTATGAAATCATTTTTGTTTCATATCTAGAAATCTTGTTAATGCATAGGTTATTTTTGCAATTGACTTTTGTATGTTTTAAATAGAAGACTTCCCTAAAAGTCTTCTAACTTTCCTTTGTTAACAAAAAAAAACGAGAAGAACCGAAACGTCTTCTCAGATAAACATGTTAGTTTTGTAATTGACTGAATTTTTTAAGACATTTGACTTTTTATAGAAGACTTCTCGGGAAGTTTTCCTAGAGAAGACTTCTAGGAAAACTTTTTATAGAAACTACCGCAAAGACTTTCTCTCTCTTTAAAATAAAAAGAGCGTGAGAACTAAAACCTCGTAGGATTCAAAAAATAACGAGATTTCATGAAAGACATACTCAATCTCAAACAAAATACGATAAGACGAGAAAACACAGTGTCCTGACTTCTCATCGTCTTATTGTTTCCAGTTCATCGCTCCGACCATTTTACCATATTGCCATAAGGCAAACCAGACAACCCTCTCCGCGTCTCGTCGTCGATAGACGACGACTCCGGCTCGTACTCATCGCCAACTGGCGACAAGACCATCTTCTCTGTGTCTCATTTCTAGTGGGCAACGACCCGGACTCATCCTTGTCGCCATCTGCCGATGTGACCGGCTCTCCGTGCCTCGTCCCTAGTAGGCGATGACCCGATTCCGCCCTCATCGCCAGCTAGAGAAGAGACTATCCCTCCACGTATTGGCACCAGCATGCGACTGCTCCATGTCAACCTCTTCGCCAGCTAGCGATGAGACCATCTCCCCGCGTCAGATCGCCACCAGGCAACGACCCAGGCCAGTCCTTGACGCCAGCTGGCGACAAGACCATCTCGTCGCCAACATGCGACAGCCTGAGCCAGTCCTCGTTGCAAGTAGGCGATGACCTGAGCCAGTCCTCGTCGCCAACTGGCGAAAAGACCGACTCTCTGCGTCTTGTCACCATAAGGCGAGGACTCCGGGTTGGCCTCGTCACCAATTGGCGACAAGACCATATTCCATGCGTCTCGTTTCCGGCAGGCGACGACTCGGGCTCTTCCTTATCGCCAGCTGGTGACCAAGCCTTCTTCTCCTTGTCACCATCAATCACACATTCGTCTTGATTGAAATGTCTCTTCTTTCGCCTCGATTGAAATTACCATTGAAATTTTACGATAAAATAACAAAGACTTATTTTCTCGTAAAAAATCCTAATCAATCGTATGAAACGATAACGGTTAATTTAACAAAATTTTCATGCTGACTATTTGATCGGTTTTCATCATCCTATGGAACCAACATCGTACCGAAGGTGATTTCTCCAAAATAAATTGTTAAAACCGTTTAAGTCAAAAACCGGCCCAAGAAGGTCTAACACGTAGCCAAAGACCACTTATGATTCTAGACGAGAATGAGCCCAAAATACAAATGATGGTTTACTTGATTCTCATAGAAGATAAATGGAAAAGAAGATAAATTTTGAGTTCCGAAGATAACTATGAAGGTCGAGATGATAAAGGAATCTTTCGAAAAAGAGATAGACTCGAATCATGGGCAAAAATGAAAGACGACTGACCTAGGAGGCATATTTAAGGAGAGCCAAGACAAGGAGCACGAGGACACAAAAATAAAAAGAAAACTTAGCACTCAGAGTAATTTAGGCGACTTTTTTTTGTTATTGAGCTGCGACTAAACTAGGTTTTAAGGTCTTAGGTGTTTAGAACTAGAACACACTGACAGCTCTTGCAGCTGAGTTTTTTCACTTGTTGTAACGCTCATATTCAGATTCAGAATGAGATCTTCTCTACTCTGTTCTTTACATTGATTTGATTTATTTTCATCTATTTTCTGAATTTGATTACTTGTCGTTGGCTTGCAGATTTCCGGGACCTCAAGGAAAGTAGGGTTTTCTTTGCTTTCCTCCATTCACTTAAATCGACATAGCAAATTTTGGTTCCCACAGTATGGTGCTAGAAAGAGGGGAGGGGTCGGATCAATCTAAATGCTTGGTCAAATATGACTACTGACACTCAGAACAATCAACCAGCTCGTGAAAACGATGTCGCCAACGACAACAGTGAAAGCACCCCAGCAGAATACGTCTCTGCGGTCAACGCTGATGCTAACAACGCAGCTTTATAGGAGATTAAGAAGATGTTCTTGAATCTCGAGAAGAAGTCGGAAGAACATGATAAACTTACGATTTCTCTCGCTAAACAGGTCGAAATCCTAACAGAGAGAACCATAACTATTTTCCTGCGCGGAACTACAAGAGTCCGCAGCTAAAGAAGGCATGACTTCGCGACTCCGTAGGATAGGACCACATACACTTAGGGAAATCCGTTGGGACCAAATCCCGACGAGATAAATCCCGAAGAAATGCAGAAGAACACTGAAAATCCTTCACCTAGCGATCAAGAGGTAGAAGAAAACAAAGTGGACCCAGTCAAATTGGATCCAGCGATCAATTTGATCATTCGGACGAGGACACTGACGTACATCCGAGAAGGACAAGAAACCGTTCGACTCGGAAAAACTCTTCTTTAGATAAACCCATGACATAATAGGACGAAAACATGTTCTGGGTAGAACATGAGAAACTAGCTGTTGAGCAGGCTCAAATCACTCGCAGCAAAGGCCGAAAAACTTAGAAAAATGCTGGTGACAATCTTGACGAGATTCACGATCTCTGTGACTATATTACCGTATAGAATTTATCTTTCTTTAAAATAAAAAGAACGCGAGAACTAAAACATTGTAGGATTCTAAAAATAACGAGCTTTCACGAAAGACATACTAAATCTCAAACAAAATACGATAAAACGAGAAAATGGTGCATCCCTTCTTCTCATCGACTTATTGTTGTCAGTTCATCTCGCTCTGACCGGTAAACCATATTGCCATAGCGCAAATCAGACCACCCTCTCCACTTCTCGTCGCCGGCAGACTATGACTGTAGCTCATCCTGATCGCCAGATGGCGACGCGGCTATCTTCTCCGTGTCTCGCCGCCTGTAGGCGACAACCTGGAATAATCCTCGTCACCAACTTGAGACGAGACCATCTCTTCGTGTCTCGTCGCCAGCAGGCGACGACCCAAGTCCGCCCTCATTGCTAGCTAGCGATGACTCCAGGTTGATCTCTTTGCCAGCTAGAAATGAGACCATTTCTCCGCGTCTCGTCGCCAGAATCTAGCGACCCGGTCTAGTCCTTGTTGCCAGCTGGAGACGATACCATCTCTCCGCGTCTTGTCGCCAGCAGGCGATGTTCCAGGCCAGTTCTCATCGCCAACAGGCGACGAGGCCGCCTCTCCGCATCTCACCACTAGTAGGCGACGACTCAAGGTTGACCTCGTCGCCATCTGACGACGAGACCATCTTTCCTGTTTCTCGTCGCCAGAAGGTGACAAATCGGGCTCGTCCTTTTTGCCAGCTGGTGAACAAGCCTCCTTCTCATTGTCACCGTTAATCCCATATTTGTCTTGATCGAACTGTCTCTTATTCCATCTCGATTGGAATTATCGTTGAAATTTTACGATGAAAATAGTAAATATTTTTTCTCGTAAAAATTTGAATCAATCGTATGAATACATAAAGGTTAATGTAACACCATTTTCGAGACTATACGATTGGTTTTCATCATCCTATTGAACCAACATCGTACCGAAGGTGATTTCTACAAAAGAAATCGTAAAAAATGCTAAAGTTTAAAAACAAGCCAAGAAGGTCTAACGCGGCCAACACCCACTTATGATTTCATACGAGATGAGCCCAAATTTCAAATGACGGGTTACTTGACTTTCGTAGAATATAAATGGATAAGAAGATAAATCTCAAGTTCCGTAAAAAATCATGAAGGTCAACAGGATAAAGGAATATTTCCGAAAAGAGAGAGACCCAAGTAGGGGTAGAAAAGGAAAGACGACTGACCTAGGTGACATATATAAGGAGAGCCAAGACCAGGAGCACGAGGCCAAGAAAATTACACGGAAAACTTAGCACTTAGAGAAATTTAGGCGACTTTTGTTTTTGTTATTGAGCTTCGACTCGACTAGATTTTTTGGTCTTAGGTGGTTAGATCTAGAACACGCTGACAGCTCTTCCAGTCGAATCTTTTTCACTTGTTTTTAAACTCATATTTAGATTCTGAATAAGATATTTTTTGCTCTATTCTTGACTTCGATTTGATTTATTTTTGTTTGTTTTCTGAATTTGATTACTTGTCGTTGGCTTAGAAGATTTCCGGGACTCAAGGAAAGTAGGTTTTTCTTTACTTTCTCCATTCACTAAAATCGACAGTGCGAATATCTGTTCCCACAATATTAATGAGAAGAAGTCTTCTAATTTAGGCCTAGGTCATGCCCTAAACCCAGCACACATGTCTTTAACCTGTAGGCATGATGTCGATATGATACGTGATAGCAAAAATATGTCTCTTTTTTTTATATTCCAACGTTCACGAAATTCCGAAAAATGAAAATTTTTAATCATTCACATCTAAAACGAACAACAAATATAAAAATCTATAAAAGAGTTAGATATGAGATGACAACTCATACTCTTCCCTCTACATTCACACGAATATAAACATGCTCTTAAAACACGAACCCCAATTCATTAGAAAGCATCTGCGAAGCGGCAGGGATTCAAAGCCAAACGCAGCCAGTCCCAAAAATGTAAATACGGCCACACTTGGCCAGAGCAAACAGCCAACAAGGCTAATCTAGAGGCCAATAAAGGTCCAATATAAAATGCCATCAGCAGCAACATGCTCGATAATCTCTACACAAAACATAACTAAACCGTAAAGGTCTCATTTGAAACAGATCGTAAGAATCTAAACATCAAGACGAACTACGAAAGGTTTGATCCCTTTGACAAGGGTACGTAGGCAGCCTTTACAAGGCACAGCCCCAATCTTATCGCATTCCACTCTTAGGAGAGTGAACATACCACTTTCAATATAACTTTTTAACCGTTTGTTCCTGTACCTTATCTGACTTGCCTAACCACTTGCAAGAATATCGCAAAAATTCTAGTGAGCTGGGGGTCTAACTGTTGGGGTAAAAATTGGTCACGACGGAAACAATGCCTAAAAGTTCTAAAGAAACATTTGTTTTCTAACAAGAAAATAAAAAATCCGGGAAACTAATACTAAAACTTCGTATAAATTCTAAAAATAATTATACGACAAGTTATTAGTTAAGACCCTCGGCCACGAAATGATCGAACCAGCCGCGTCCAACCCGTCTGACGGCGATTTGAATGGACCAAGTCCAACTCGCCATCAGGCGAGTTGGGACTGCTCGTCCAATGGCGAGTTGGATCATCTTCATCCACCTCACCATCGTGCGAGTAGGAACAGCTCGTCCAAATTGCTTGATGGCGAGTTGGATTGTCTTCATCCAACTCGCCATCAGACGAGTTGGATAGTTGGATCAGCTCATCCAACTCGCCAGATGGCGAGTTGGTTTGACCACGTCCAACTCGCCATCAGGTGATTTTGGTCTGTATCAACCGTCTCAGTCGCCACCAGTTTCCTTTGAAACTTGACTACAATGTCTCTTGTTTTGTCTCGATTGGAGTTACCGTTGGAACTTTACGTTAAAACCCGCAAAGACTTGTTTTCTCATATAATTTTTAATTGATCATATTAAATGGCAATGATTAATTTAAAAATAAAATTGCCTCGACTATAAGAGTAATTTGAAATATTTAATAAAACCGAAGTTGTACAAAAGGTGTTCTTTTGAAGAAATCGTAAAAACGTTTAAGTCAAAAAACGGCCTGAAAAGGTCTAAAACGCGGCTAAAAGCCCACTTACGATTTTAGACAAAATCGAGCCCAAGGATATTATGACAGTCCATTTATTATTCGCGGAAGAAGATAAATTTCAAGTTCGAACATAAATTTAAAGTTTCAAGAGATAATCATGAAAATCGATAAAAAATAGAATATTTCCGCCAAGCGATAAACTAACCCGTGGGTAAAAAAGGAAAGGGAAAACGACAAAGGAGGAGTATATAAGGGATGCTAAGGCGAGAGGTGAACATGAATATTCTTTGGAATCTATAACTCTTTGTACTTAGAAACCTTAGGCTTTATTCTCGACAAGTTCAGATTCTATGACTGGCACTCGATTACTAGAAAAATTCGCCCAGGCAGTTCGATCTCTTGTTCCAATTTTTAATTGAACTATGTTTTGCTCTATCTTCGAAAGGGGTACGTAGGAAGCCTTTCATAAGGTCCATTCCGAAATATTTAAAACCATTTTCATCTTTTTTCGTTTAGTGCTAAGAGAGTTGCCGCCACATAGGTTTTTCTCGACATATGTGGTAGTGCTTGCAAACTTAGTCTTGTTTTACTGCTTGTTTTAGACGATTTTCTTTGTAATCCCGTTTCCAGGCAAGATTCTTGTATGCTTTCGTCTCTGGAACGCTCATACGCAAATTTAAAATAAAGATCTATTGTTTTCTAAATTCGTTTTGTTATCTTTCCATATTTTCCGCATTTATTTGGTCATTTGTCGTTGTCTCTCAAAGAGAATCCAGACCTCAAGGGAAGTTAGGATTTTATAGCTTTCCTCTGATTACGGAAATTGGCTGTGTTAATTTTGGTTCCCATAGTTTGGATGTAGAAAGAGGGGGGGGGGGGGGGTAAGGATTGCTCTAATTCATGGCCACAAAACGCTTGATCGAAATAATATCTGGAAATATGAAAGACAAACTCACAGCACTGACTGCTCCTATGGCCAAAACTTATGCAAAAGCCGTAGTGCTCGACAAAATAGAAAACGTAGTCGCAACTTTTCGCCACGGGAAGAGTAACGAAACGAACTGGCGATTTCTCTGTCTAAACAAAAAGGGCAACGATAAAATCTATCAAACCCCATAAAATTTGTCTCATTACCGAGTTGGAGAAATCTTAGCACGTAAAGGTTCGACCAAAAGACGTCTTCCGAAAACTTTGTGGAAAAATAAAAATTACTCTTCTCGAAATCGTGGAGAAAACTTAGGTTACTCGCAGAGAAGGAAGCACAGCAAATCGGGTTCGCAACTCACCGCTACACTTCTTCCAAATAACTTCAGTAAATGTCACCGGAGAAATAAAACTTGCTCTCCTCGAAATCGCGGAGAAAATCTAGATTACTCGCAGACAGAAGATTATCAAATTGAGTTGCCTATTCCCCACTGTTGTATTTCTTTTGAATACTTTTTGAAGAAACGAAGTTGATCTCTATTGAATCACTCGAAACCAAAAACGGCAGACTAATACTAAACTAAGCAAAACGGGAGATTGTATGCTCACTGCTAAAACTTTTTATGAAACCTAAGATTTTGTAAAATTCAAGCTTCAGTTCTATAGTAACATATTCAGTGAATTCTTGATGATTGTCACCTAAGCTTACTGCGGAACAACTACTCAAAAATCCTTAGGATCAATCCTGCGGAAACGAAAAAATTTCTGATTGAGTTTAGTCGTGATAATTAAGCTCATCACAGCCAGAAACCCAGGAACTAAATCTGCGAACAGCCGCAAAATGTGAGTTTTCCTAAAAACGGCTCACATGCCGCCAAAATCAAAAACATGTTTACAGAATGACTTTCGTAAAATTAATCCACAACATTTTACGAAAAAACTTTCGTAAAAATAAAATCGTGATATTTTTCGGAATAACTTTCACAAAAATAAAGCTCGAAAACATTTAACGAAACATCTTTCGTTAAATTAAACTCGACAATATTTTACGAAACATCGTTGATAAAATGAAGCGAGGTAGTATTTTATGATACAAATTTTGTTGAAAAAATTTGACAACATTTACGAAACAAATCTCGTAAAAAAAAATCAAAGCAATCTGATGATCGTAAAAAAAGACTCTCAGATAAGGAAAGAGATGGAGCGAAAGCTGAGATTTGAAATTCGCGCATCGTCCTCTCTCCCCGATCTCACCGTCCTCTCTCACCAAAATCTCATCACCCAACGAGTCTTCCTGGTCACCCTTGGCTATTCCGAAAACGCCAATAGGCTTACGACGAGAGACTTGTTCATTTCGTAAAACCAACGATCCAGAGACTAAAACCCGGATCAAAAAAATATGGATCACCAAACCAAAACCGCAAGACAGATTTCAGCTTAAACGCGGCCAGTAAAGTAGAGAAATCTAGGAAGAATCGATATTCTTGCTGTCCGTAAGGGGTGGACACACTAGAAGAGGAAGGGGGAAATGAGCAAGCAAAACGGAGAAGAGACAAAACTGAATCTCTGATAGGACTAAGGTATGTTCGACTTAGAAATTTTATCAGACTTGTAACTTTTCATAGAAAATGAATGAAAACGTCTTGGAAACTGCCGTAAAATTTAGGGAACTTAGAATCTAGGTGGATAGTCTAGCACGCTGAGTCTTAGGTGATTTTTCCAGTCTTGTTCAATTGTTCCTTAACTGTCCAGGCAGAACTTGCAAATCAATCTAATCTCTCATAAAACCAAGAAACGAGCGTCACACATTCAAGCATACTCATATCGCTTCCTAAAGAAAAATAACTAGAGACATGAACATCGTCTTAAAACCGACTCGTTCCTAGATTTTTATTAAAAAAACCATTCCAAATCGCCAATGTTGAAACAACAGAAATTCAAAATCCTAACACATCTTTAAATCAACCCAGATTGTCGATCATCTCAGTCCTCGAAAGGAAAAACTTACACAACCCATCAAAAGAACAGTTCATCCCTTTTCATTTGTAAAAGAGAAGGAGGGAGTAGGTGCTTATACTATACTCGTATACTCTCATACTTCAAAAAATTTTTATCTCGTCATCAAGAAAACGCTTTTGACAAAGCAAAATCTCACAGCAACAGGCATAAAAATACTTAGGCAATGCAATGCATCATCAAAATCTTTCCAAAAGCAATTGACAATCTAAGATTCGTCTAAATTCTAGCAACGTATCCAAACCGTCACGAACATAATCTCGAGGACTATACAACATCTCTTGTCGCAATCAGGCGTTTAGAAACCCTGTACCAATATAAAATTGAAACTCGACGATTAGCCAAATTTTTGAAAATCTTTTCGACTTAATAAAACGAGTGTCGTATAAAAATAAAAAATTAGAAGAGAACTCTTCAAGCATCAAAGCATTACTCTTAGTTTCCGTTGAACCAAGTGAGTCATGGAAAAGCATAAAAAACATTTGCAACAAAGCAAACTTGAGAACACAGGTAGCAAAGAGCACAACAAAGGGAACGCTTTCTCACTGCTCGTTGACTTGATCTACCGCTGGTTGACTGATTCGTTCTGCCCAAGGAACCTACGAAAACGTTGTGCGACTAGATCGTAACGAAATAAAGTTCTGTAAAACTCCATGAGTGTCACCAAGAAACTTTCACCAAAAGGATCAAAATCAAAGTAGGAATGTTTCTCGAAAAATCTGCAAAAGCATCGCTACTTTGACATCTCAATACAATGCGCCAATCACCCATCAGTTTCGTATAACTAAAACAATTTATAAGAAATAGTCTGCAAGAAAACAAGATCGGTGTCATGCAAAATGACTTCGCAATACAAAAAGGAAAATGAGGAAAACCCAATCCTCGCTCGCAAACATCATGAGTAATTTGCGAGAAGCCCTTCTTGTAAAACTTAAAAGGAAAATCCTCTGTACAATCAGATCAAGTCATATGAAGAAACTTTCGAAATTAAACATAACAAGTTTTACGAAGAAGTGTTTTTTTGTATAACAAAGAAAAAACAATGAAGCTGTATGATCCGACTTTTGACGACCAACCTAACTTTATCTCTGCACACTACAAGCTAACATATCTAATTCTTTAGCCATGCGGCTCGCTGGCTTCTGCCTTTCACTTCCCTAGGTTACAACATGCAATTATCCTGCAACTGAATTCGCACGGATTCTATATATCAATCCTCTTATGCTTCATCTTACTTTGAAAAAGGCATAAAAAATTCATACGACTAAAGGAAACGTTATACGAAACATTCATCGTATAACGGAAACCTGAAAACAAAAAATCATTTTTCTACAACCATCGGCCATCTTAACACGAATAACTCTGACATACTTTGCCTATCAATCTTGACAAACGTTCTTTGGCCCTCGGCCAATTACACCTTCCCGTAGAGGTCCTAACCAGAGTTTGGCACCCCCTTTAGGACAATTCTTAACTAACATGAACTTAATGTTAAAATGAAAATGACATGGTCTGATCCTTAACCAGAAACGTCCTCGGCTATGTAGCTGAACACATCATTTGTTCCAAGCCAAAACATTCGAGCAACCACCGCTCCATCCTATCACTTAAACGGCAAAACGAAAATCCGCGATTTTTATTAAAATGCCAATTGACGATTACACAAATAATTATCGTATAATCCAGAATTAGAAATTATATGGTAAAGTCTTCACTACGAGACTTCATCCTAATAACCAAACGGTTAACGAAAAGCTTGAACTTGTCAAACTTTTGATCAAGTTCTATTTACTCCACATTTCACTTTAAGCCTGCAATATTTTACCCATAAAAACGTGACATGTAAGGAAAAACTCGTAACAAAGCTCTTGGAGCCATACGAAACATCCTTAGCAATACACGAAATAAATCTCGGACGACCGACTCTTCACAAAGCACAGTGAAAGAAAATGCTTCTTCCCATGGATAAATCTACGTGACCCCTTCGTCCTAATTCCTCTATCATAAATCAAACTACTTAACATACAAACACTTTTGGCTGCGAACATCCACAGACAAACAAATTTTTTTCTCCAACGCAGGGTTAAGACTAAACCCTTGCAACACTGCAAAACATCTTCAAGCCCGCAAAAATTTTAAGCACGAAACATGGAATACGAAAGAGAAACCAATATTTAGCATCGCGAGACGTAGCATATGCCATGAGAACCATTTTTCGACAAAATTACATTCCTCGATAAAAAACACCTTCTTGGAAGACCAAACAATCATACGCACTAACATCTTCTCAAACACGTATCCTTCGCGAAGAATCAAAAACGGTAATATCAACCATTATGTTTATTGCTGATCACAACAGATTCTTAGCGTCCTAAACAGACTAAGCCATCTCATATAGATAGCTCTTATACATCCGACATAAGGATAATAACACTATAAAAGAAATCCAAAATTTTGGTTAGCACTTCCAGACGAGTTGGGTTGACCACATCCAACTCGCCACTAGGTGAGCTTGGTCAGTATCACCCGTCTCGGTCACGACCAGTCTCTCCTTCAAACCTTAACCACATTGTCTCTTGTTTCGTCTCGATTGGAGTTACCGTTGAAACTTTACGATATAAACCGCAAAGACTTGTTTTCTCGTATAAGTTAAAACTGATCGTATAAAACGGAAACGATTAGCTTAACAGCAAAATTGACTCAACTGCATGAGTAATTTGAACTATTTTATAAAACCTAAGTCATACCAAAGGTTTTCTTTAGAAGAAATCGTAAAAAAGTTTAAGTTGAAAAATGGCCCAAAAGGTCTAAAATGGGAATAAAAGCCCATTTAAGATTTTAGACGAAATCGAGCCCAAGGATATTATGACGGTCTATCTATTATTCGTGGAAGAAGTTAAATTTCAAGTTCGAAGATAAATGTGAAGTTTCAAGGGATAATCATGAAAATCGAAGAAAAATAGAATATCTTCGCGAAGCGATAAACTCAACCAGCGGGCAGAAAAGGAAAGGGCAAACTGACTTAGGAGGAGTATATGAGGGATTCTAAGGAAACTGGTGAAAAGGATGATTCTTTAGGCTCTATGACTCTCTGCACTTAGAAACTTTAGGCTTTATTATTGACAAGTTCGGTTTCTATGACTAACACTCGATTACTAGGCGAACTCGCCCATGCAGTTTGATCTCTTGTTCCAATATTTTAGTTGAACTACGTTGAGCTTGATCCTCGAAAGGGGCACGTTTTCATAAGGTCCAGTCTGAAATCTTTTAAACCGTTTTCGTATTTTCGTCTAGTGCTAAGCGAGTTGCGCCCACATAGGTTTTTCTCGAGATATGTGGTAATTCTAGCAAACTTAGTCTCGTTTTACTTCTTGTGTTAGACGATTTTCCTTGTAACCCCGTTCCATACAAGCTTCTTGTGCTTTTGTCTCTGGAACGCTAATACGCAAATTTAAAATAAAGATCTATTGTTTTCTAAATTTGTTTTGTCATCTTTCCATATTTTCCATATTTATTTGGTCACCTGTCGTTGGCTCTCACAGAGAATCTGGACCTCAAGGGAAGTTAGGGTTTCCTGGCTTTTCTTCGATTACGGAAATCGATGGTGTGAATTTCGGTTGCCACATATCTACTCTTTTTATAAATTCTTTTTGTTTTACTTTCTATATTTTCCGCATATTATTGGCCACTTGTCTTTGGCCCTCAAAGTGAATCCGGATCCTCAAGGAAAGTCAAAAATCTTGACTTTCTTCCATTAAATAAAATCGATAGTGGGAATTTCGGTTCCCACATCACTTCCTACTCGTATTGACAAATTACTTCAGAAATTTAGTTGAAGCCAAAAGCATTCATAAAATTACTGAAACTGTTTTTTAAACTTCTAACGACCCGCTTCCAAAGTATTTTTATTTTGAAGAAAATATAGTCCAAAAATTTTAATTTTTATGAGCACCATATTTTTTTAGTGTGAAAACACTTGTAGTTAGGAAGGATGAAGTGAATAATCTATATTTGGACTAAGTTTCAGCACATGGAACAATCTCAAAACAGGCAGAGGAATTGTAAACCGATCATGGTAAGATCATAGTCTAAGTAAAGAACAAACAGGACCGCAAAGCTAGTTAAGCAAATTTGGATTTTGGACGATGCAAGTCTAAATAAGGAAAGTTTGACTAGTTATTGCAGCAAGAGTATACAAATGGAAAGTCAGGTCTAAGGGAATCGTGTAAGGAAAGTATCAAAGAAAAGGGGGTTTGGCAAAAATATTAAATGGCTGGATTGGTGAGGCAGTCCATGAAGTACTATAAAAAGGGTGTTCATTTCTTAATCTTGACACAACCACGAAAAAAGGGTTTAAAGAGAATTCAGAGCAGTAATAAGTTTGTACGGAGAAGTTTGAGAAGAGGGATCGAACGAGGAGGAGCTAAGGAATTCTTTGTCGAAAAACACTAGGAAATTCATAGTCTTTGAATCATAGAGATTCATGTAATTTGAAGTTGTGATTTATGTTAGCTCAATAATCAATATTCTTTGTCCTAGTTTGGACCACTAGGATTGAGATAATGTGTTAAGGGATTTTTATGGAAAATTTTGTTCTTTGATGTGGTTCTCCAAGAGTGAAGAACGTTCTTACGTTCTTAGGATATACGCATGATAGATTTCGTGTGATGATGGTATCTTAGAATGATATGTTTATTTGAAAAAACGTAGAATTGATCTTGAAAGGAATTGACATGTTAAGTAGAAAATGTTAGAGGAACGAATTAAGAAATTAATTAAGGATAATACAAAACTGGATGAAGAATATTAAATAAGGAAAGAAAGTTTTGGCTTCAGGGTGTAAAATATGTTATGATTATGTTTTGACTTTGGGTCGTGTATGTTAGCTTTTCCCGTGATGGACCATCGGTCAGTGGACCTTCGATCGTATGGACCTTCACGTCGGTGGACATTTGGTCTTATGTTATGTGGATCGACGGGTTGTTGGACCTTCGATCATAGGAATCGTCAAGTCTATGGACATTCGGTATGATGTACCTTCAGGTTGTGTGCATCATCGGGTGAGTAGAACTTTTGATCAAATGGGTCGTCGGGTTAGTGGAAATTCAGCCGTATGTCTGTAATAAGTTACTTGACTAAGTAGTCATAAAATGGCTAAGGAAGAAATATAAGGTGGAAAATGGATTGTTAGGTTGTTAGAATTGAATGTTTAAATTGATTGTATTGATTACTGGGTTGCATGAGGCAGTTTTGAAGGTCCGCAATGAATAATTTTGTATACACATATCTCATTTTGAGATGCAAGTGAAGAGTAATTGTATGGACTAGAGCGAGGGATAATAAAAAATTTCGGGACTGAGTATTATGATCTTAAGGGATTTTATGGGAGTTTTATAAAACATAACACTTATTGTTTACGATTGTTATATTTTTTCATGTAATATTAAATTAAATTCAAAAGAAAAAGATGGTTCATTTTTTTTACAAAGATATGAATAAGAAAAAAGATGGTTCATTTTTTACAAAGATGTGAATGATTGCAAATCAGAAAAAGTTGCTAAAAATTATACTGAAATTTTGAACAGAGAAAAAAGAGAGCATCACTCCATTACTTCCAACCTTTTGTGTAGAACTGTTTCGTATCTTCTGTCGCCTACTCTTGGATGTTTAGGAGACGTAAGCGAACTTTCATGTCTATGTATTTGATCAGTCTTCTTGCTGTTGTTGGCTGGTTGCCATGACGACGAGAATTCCTTTCTCTCCAAATGCAGTAGATCCTGAGCTGAAAGACATAAAGAACCAGAAATCCATAGACCCTGTCATGGGTTTTATCAGAGATGTAGTCCACCAAGGTGTGCCAATCAGTTGAGTAGTTGGTTTGAAACAACTTCTTTTGTGAGCTGTACCCATATCTCTGTAGAGTCTTTGCACTGGAAAAATAGGTGATCACGGGTTTGGAGAGGAATGTCGCAAAGCAGACAAGAAGTTGTGGCTCCTGAATTCAATGTTCCCAATATGTCTACAGTTTATAATCTATTCCTCACTGCTAACCCAGCGCAGAATACATAGTTAGGAGTACCTTGCATGAACCAGATTCTCGGGTTCCAAGTGACCTGGGTGTTGTCATGTCTGATCTGGTTCCATATAACTGGTGTACAAAAAATATCTTTATAGACATCCCTCTTTCCCTTCAAAGGAAGACATCTTATATCTGGCTGCTTTCAAAATTTGATTCGCATGAAAAGGTTGACAGGTTCTGATGGTTAAGTCTCATGTGAAGGATAAGTTTTATCTAATGTTTATGTGTATTATGATTTTGGATCTTAGCAAAGGCTAAGTGATGATTTGGAAAATTTCAAGTGTTAGTACGAGCTAACTTAAGTATCACGGTAGATAGCCAACACTAAAAGGAACGTGAATACATGAAGGGATGGTCATGAAGATAATGCAAATGCAACCAATGTGGTGGGATCGATGGGGGATCTGGTGCTGTGGGTGTTGCTGATACTGATGCATGTGTTGTGGGTGCTGTGGTGAATGCTACTAAATGTGATACCACCTCCACCACCGGGTTTTCCTCCCATGGATGCGGTAACATGATGCCGATGAGACAGACGTTCTTTACGTATATGTTTTAGAGACTTTAACTTTCGGTGGCAGCCTTTGAAAAAAGGGAGATGGGACGAATCACCAATCTATTTGGACATGATGAACAAATTGACATATCTCAAGATGGGACAATAAAGTGGCAGGTGTAAGTCAATGGAAGCGGATGAATCGAGGAGTTTTTGGAGCGTAACTTAAAGTCATTGTGTTTCCAAGGGAGCACCAAACAGAGTTTGCAGTCTTTTTCCTTGAAGGTGATGCATACTAGTGGTGGCATGGGGTGATTCAAAGAGACCCGAAAAGGCAACATTATTTGGAAACCTTAGAGGAAGAGTTCAGGAGGAAGTATTTTCTAACTATGGCTCGTATTAAGATGGAGACCGCTTTCCTTGAACATCCCCATGGGTCAAAATAAGTGTGGATCTATGAGTAGGAGCTTAACAGACTGAAGAGGTACACATGTCGAGAAATAGAGTATGAGAAAATTCAAAAAGAAAGGTTCTTGCGCGGTATGAAGCCCGACCTCATGACCATGATGGTGAATAGGGATTACCAAACTGCTGTGGAATTGGTTGACAAGTCAGCATTGGTTGAGAGTGGGTTGGGGCAAATGTCTAAACAAGATAGTTCGCAAAAAACTAAGGGCCATCTATGCCAAAGCGTGTTAAAGAGAAAGAAGTTGATTTAATACTGGTTTGCAAGACATGTGGTAAGATGCATCATGGAGTGCATCGAAATGGTACTGGTGTGTGCTTCAAGTGTTTTATTACAAATCATATGCTTTGGGAATGCTTGGAAGGTGTTGCAGGATTTGTTTCCGATGCGGTGAAGATGGAAATCTTGCTAGAGATTGCAAGGCACCAAGGGATGAGCAAACCGGTTCGTACTCGTGGTGACCAGCCCGAAAGGGAGCTGCCACAACCGCCAAAAAGATAGTACGTGGCACTGAGTGTGCACCATTATTGGAGTGGATTGTGGAGACAAACAAATTAATGGTAAGTCTTGTTCTTTATTTTCATTATTATTGCTTACGTGTTTGTACTTAGCATAAAAATGCATGAATGTTGTGTGGAAATTATTTGGGTTGGGGGGAGTGAATTCAAACCCTTGGCTACGTTTGGGACGAACTCGAAGAAACATCTAAAATGTTCAAATAGTAGACGGTGAGATGCTAAGGCAGCAAACCATCTATAAAAATGTGTCATCATGGTGGGCAACATGGAAATGTTGAAAATGTTAGGTATGATGCAAACGTGTTATCAGTGAAAGTTATGATGCAAATGTTGGGAATAAATGGTTGGCTCATTGAGAGCTAACTTGGACTGCGAGAAATGATAAGCTACTTTTTATCGGTAACAAATAAAGAGCTGATATTCCAATGAAGAGGAAAGAGTTTGAGATTCAAGTAGTACCAGCAGTAGGGACATAGCTGTTGGTTGAGACTGGACGAGGAGCATTTTTAGAACCATCGATGTTGAAGAAATGGATCAAGGATTGATGTTGGGCAGGAGTTCAAGGGTGAGCGAGTAAGGGAGCTTAACATATCATCTGCAATTTTGGCAAAGGAGAATTTTAATATTGGGTCATGCGGTTCATAAACAGCGGTAGAAGAGTATGCCAGTGTTAGCATAAACTCCGCTAGGACTGCTTATGTGGGGACACATCTAAGATCAGACTTAGGTGTGTCATGAGATTAAAGGAATGTGTTACCACATATTGTATGATGGTTAAGGAAGTATAAGGTTGGATGCAATGCTGAAGATGTTTCGAGTGAAGGTTTTGATGTATGATTGGAGTGGGCGAAATGAGAAAGCGGGTGATTAAGCTGACTTACATATGGTTGTATCCGTTCGGAGGATATGTTATGGCCGTGTGTTTTGGATTCTGGATACAAAATTGAAGAAGCATTTGTCATTGGAAGACTCATTTACCTGAAAGTTGGTAACTTGAGTATCGGAGTGTTCCCGTCGGACCGGTTATGTTGGACCAAAGTGGGAGAGGAATGAAATGTCCAGTTAGAAGTGATAAAAACATGGAATAGAAGGAACCCAAGATTAGTTCTACAAAGCAATAAAAGTTCATGTAGGGAAGATATCTTTGGCGTGTCCAAAGTTGCTTCAGTCGATAGATGTTCAGCAGCTGATCGATGTGAATTCTGGGACAAAAAAAATTAAAGTGTGTGGAGAGTTGTAATGACCCACTCCCATTCTTTTTTTTTTTAAAGGAAATAGAACCCGAGAAGTTTAATTCTGAAAAACCTTATATTTCTAAGTGTGGAAATACTTGTAGTTGGAAATGATGGGGTGAATCATCTATGTTTTGACTAAGTGAGAGATGTTTAGTGAGCACATGGAATAAAATCAAAACAGGTAGATAAACGATAATCTAATCATGGTACAAACAAAGTCTAAATAAGGAAAGAACATGACCACATTGGTTTTTAAGGAGGAGCTAAGGAGTTCTTTGTCGAAAAAACGCTAAGAAGTTCTTTGTCGAAAAAACGCTAAGAAGTTCAGCCTTTGAATCTTAGTGATTCAGGTAAGGTGAGGGCATGATTTGTGGCAACACAAGAATCAGTGTTTTTGTTCTAGTTTGGACCATTAGGACTGATATTTTTCATTAAGGGAATTGTTTATGGAAAGTTTGTTCGTCGTTCTTCCAAATGGTTTTCCAGGAGGGAGGAACGTTCATGCATTCTTAAGATATTTGCATTTTAGATTGCGTGTGATGATGGCATGTTAGATTTATATGTTTATGTGAATGAACATAGAATTGATCTTGAAAGGAATTGGCATGTTAACAAAAAACATTTGGAGGAACAAATTAAGGATAAAATTAATTAAGAAAATTACATGATTGGAAGAACGAGATTAAATAAGGAATGTAAGTTTTTCTTCACGCCGTAAAAGATGTTGTGATTACGTTTTGACTTTGGGGCGTGTATATTAGCTTTGGCCGTAAAGGACCGTCGAGTCGGTGGACCTTTGGTCGTTTGTGATTTGGATCATCGGCTCACTGAACCTTTGATCGTATGGACATTCGGATCAGTGGACCTTTTGTCGTATGTTAGGTGGATTGTCGGGTCCGTGGACCTTCAATCATAGGAACCGTTAAGTATGTGGACCTTCAGTATGATGGAACTTTGGGTTGTATGGATTGTCGCCGGTTGACCTTCTATTGAATGGTCGTCGAGATGGTGGACCTTTGGCCATATGTGTTCAAAATGGAGAAGTGGTAAGAAAAATGGTTAAGTAATAATTTAAATGTAAGTAGTAAGAAAAATGAAATGGATTGGTAGGTTGTTAGAGTTGAATGTGTAGACAAATTTCATTGATTATTGGGTTTCATGTAGATGGTTCTAAACTCCTCATTAAGTAATTTTGGTTACTCGTGCCTCCTTTTGTGATGAAGGTGATAAAAAGTTGTATGGAGCGTAGCATGAGATGATAAAGACAGTCATGACTGGGTATTATGAACTATGAGATTTTATGGGAGTTTTATAAAACATAAAACTTATTTTTAGGGTTATGTAACTCGGTTTCTATTAATAAAGTTGCAAGATTTTCTTATCTTTATTTGATGAAAGTTTATTCGAGTTTTACTTATAATTTTCTAAAGGCATTTCAAATATTTTCAGGTTGGTGTGTTTCACACGGCCTCCCCTACGAGATCATCACCGACAACTGCGCTCATGTGATCTTCGAGACGTTTTGGGCTTTTTTGTGACAGAAGGAGAATTCTTCAAAGAACATCAACAATGTGATACCCACAAGGTACTGGATATACTGAAGCAATCAACAAGGTGATCATTGACGGGATCAAGAAATGTCTTAATCTTAAAAGGGAGATAGGAAAGACAACTTGAATGGAGTACTTTGGTCACACATAACAACCCTCATAGGAGCAACTAAAAAGACACCTTTCTCATCAGCACATGGTGTAGAAGCAATGACTACAGCCGAACTCAACTTTTCCAACCTTTACAGATCCAAAATGTCTCAGTGTGTGGCTCTATAGTAAGAAATGATGCTAGACAAATTCAACGAGTCCAAAGAACGACATGATCAGTCACTTGTCTGAATCCAATGGATAGTTCATGGAAGTATTGGAAAAATTTCTAGACACGGGTGGTATAGTACGCTCGAAGGTTTTAAGGTTTGACTGGAGCAACACAAGATGCAGCATCACAACATTGCACTCGTAATTTGAAGCACTTATTTGGACTATGGAATGCATGATAACCTTCTGACAATCAGATATTTGCGAAAAAATCACTCTCAATTGGTGAAGATAGTTTATGAACTAAAAGAATGGCCTGCTATTACAATATACCTAGATGAGTTTCATAGATGCATAGATAGATTCAGCACATTCATGATTACACATGCACCCAAATCTAAAAATACGAGGGTGGAAAGTCTTGCACTAAGTGTTCGGAGTCAACCATCCTATGTCGTACACATAGACACAGATTTCTCAGTTTGGTTTACAAAATCTTAACAGAGTGCTTTATTGGTGACAAAAACATTAATTATTATAGGAGAAATACCCTAGGTAACCATAAAAAAATTGTCACAAAAATAATCTACAATGAGAGAGATTATCAATATAATCTTCTTAAAGGGCTTAAAGACACATAAATCCGTATAGTTAATTGGTTAAGAATTAGGGTTTAGATACACATATAAATATACGTTTATCTTTCTATCTTTTATAATAGTCACGTCGGGTCATCCGGGATCAAAAAAAAACAGAAAGGAAAGATCCAAATCAAAAAAAGAAAAAAGAAAAAGAAAGACCTAGGAGAAACCAGGTCAAGATCCAGGAGTAAACGGGTCTAGGATTAGTTAATAAGGTCTAATGCCAAAAATATTTCATTCTTTCTATCTTAATCACTTTTTGCGTTGGGGTCTAGATCTTAGGTGACTGAAATCTTTCTCAAGGATGAACTCATTAAAACACTCATTAAAAGAACAAGGAAAGTTGAGTGTTACTTACAAACCGAGAGAAAGAGAGGAATTTTTCTTTGACCAGTTTGTTTAAGTGATTTTCAGGAAGAAAGATATATGGGTTGGATAGTAGGAGATGACCTGAGAGAGATTTGGAATATAGCTAGTTTAACTCAACAACAAAAGCATCTCTAGAAAAAAAAGAGAAAAATCTATAAGCAAAAGAGATGCATATGCTTTTGATGAGTCTGTTTATGAGTAGGATAAATCAAAATCAGGAAGATCACCGTATAAGATGAATGAGAAGAGCAAGGAACACGTTAGATCATCCTGAAGAGCCAAATACCTACTTTGATTGTGAGGCACAAAGAAAGTCTCAGAAACATCCAATACATCTTTATTTCCAAAGCACACAATTACATGAAGTTATAAAACCCCACAACTAAGGTCAGTTCCACGACCAAATTTAGAGATTGACGAGCCAAGTTGTTTCAAGCAAAAACCAGCTAACCAAGAGCTGAAAAGAGAAAGAGCTTGAGAAAGAACATGAGTGATCCATTACCTCTTCTCAATCTGAATATTTAGTTAATATTACTTGTAATGAACTAACTTTTCCAAGTTTTATATTCACAGATAGTAGTAAACACACACACTAAAAGGAGAGCCAAAGAATTGAGCGCAAGGTGAAATGTTGAAGCAGCTGGCCAGCTTAGAGTCAAAAAAAAATATCCTAACTCATTGTCTTATGACTTAAAAGCATTGTAAGGAGCTTAGTAATAAGTTCCTGAATTTTTTGTTATAATCTCTTCTAAGGATATAAAAAATTATCTTGAAAAGGTAAAAACAAATTTGTGTTTCAAACTTTGTTTTTGATAACATGATTAGCTCTTTTAAAGTGTTTGGACCAGATAAATCCCTTGATCACAAAATATTCATTGTAGTAAAGAAAACTATTATGGTCTTGTTTTAAGTCTTAAAATTTTTATTGGACATAATAAAAGTATAGATCATAAAGTTAAGAAATTAGAGCTTGTTTTGAAACAACATGATTTCTTTTTTAGAAAACCTTGTGAATTACTTGCTAGCTTTAAAGGAAAAAACTTTGTTATGAACTTGTCTAAGTGTGAACTAGTCATTGATGATTTTTTTGCACCCACATATCCTGGAAAACCAAATCTTAGGCAGTTGCATGAACTGGAATTTCCTATGAGTGATATTAAATTTGAGCATGTGAAGTCTGAAAAGGTTTTTAAGTTAGAACTTAATCACTTGTGTTCTGACTGTGATAAGATTTATCTTTTAGAAACCTTGCGATCACTTGCTAGCTTTAAAAGAAATAACTGTGTTATGAACTTTTCTAAGTGTGAACTAGTCATTAATGAATTTTTTTCACCCATGTATGCCTGGAAAGAACCTAAGGTTAAGCAGTTGCATGAACCGAAATTGCATAGAACTGACAAAAAAAGTTGAGCATCTGAAGTCTGGAAAGGTTCCTAAGTTAGAACTTAACCACTTGTGTTCTGATTCTGATAAAACTTGGCATCTTTTTTGAGAACAATGTTGTTTTAAGATTTCATGACATCCTTGTGTACACCACATTCTTTGATAAGCATGAAAGTCATCTAAAAGGTGTTCTAGATGGTATAGGAAAAGAATTCTTAATTACTAGTTTGAATTAGAATATTTGTTACATATATGATGCTGGGTTTCTAGTTTTTTCTGTGAGTGTCCAGGATATACATGTTCAACCTCAAAAGAATGCAAGGCTGAAGACTAAGCACAATGTGATATGGAGCATGAAATACCTAAGGAAACAACCTTCATTGATCCAAGGAATAGAATAAATTTGTGGACAAATCTTACAAAGGAGGAGAGGAGGACGTGGTCAGCTCCACAACTGATCGGGTGACCCAAGGAAGACCATGGACGAGCTTGGAGAGAGTGAAGGCAAGCCACATCTCATGTGGAGGTATGGAGATAGATTCACTCGCCCATCGACCTAAAATAGTATTCAAGTCAACCCTAAAAGTGTTTGGGCCAAAGTGACTTAAGAGATGATCGAAGTACTCTCATTATCTATCATCTTGGGCTAGTTGGACCACCTTATAAGTACCTGAGGTTATGATTCAAAATTTGAGAGCCACTGATTTATTTTGGTAAGTCTAAGTAAAGCACACTTCTCAACAATATCAAGGAAGCTCAAACGCCACATTCTGGAACAATGGGCTCAAAGAGAAGTGGTTTTGTTGCATGAAGAAAAGGATAGGATGAACACTCTGCTCCTTGGGGAGATTAGGATGTGTGTATCTGCTACAAGGATAGAGTAACAAGTTGAAGGAACATGTCTATTACAAGAGGATTTCATTCCAATATTATATCCGTTTATATCTGATTTTGTATTGGCCTTTGATACTGAATTTCATGTGTTTCATGTAGGAATCAAGAAGGAGCTAAACTAAGTGGATGAACCATTTGAGAAAGGGTTGCAACACTTTATTTTCAAGCCTAGAGGGAGTTATGTGTGTTGAGGCCCAGAATAATGCAAGGGAAGCACAATTTGTACGAGTTTTTCAATCTAGAAGTTTTGGATTTGAAGACAAATCATTTTAAATGAGGAGGGGATGATGCGACTTGAATCAGCCTCAACTTCAAGGGTTTGGAGACTATGGAAGAACAATCTAGATAATGGGACAATGCACAACCGATCGAATTTATGGAGAGCTAATTGGCTTAATGCATGAATTTTTGGACCGAGAGAAGACAAAGGTCCATGAAATGGCCTTCATAGAGTGTGGGGAAACAATGCTTGGCGTGGAAATTGAATGGACAAACTTGTATGGACATGAAATGGACTGAACAAGTATAAATGATCAGGAAATGAACTGGGAGATTCAGTATGATCGAGAAATGAGTTGGGCGAACCAAAATGGTATATAAATGGCTTGAAAATGTAACATGGCGAGCCAGAGCTCGAAATAAAGCAAAAAAATCATTTTCATCAACCAAGTGGGCCTAAAAAGAACAATGGTCATGCCAGAGTTGAACAGGAATGATTCCAACAAGGAATTGGTTCAACAAGGCCTTAATCGGTCCAAAAAGTGGAAGGACCGACCAGCTTGATCCAACATCGGCCCAAGAAGATTATCCACGACCATGTTGGTCTATTATAAGTGTATTTGGTTTTCATGTAATGAAAACTCCACATTAGTATTTGGGCTTTCTAAACCCATTAGGAACATATTTGGTATTCTTATATTAATTAAAAATAAGCTTAGGAATTGGTTCTCCAACTTGGTTTAGGATTATAGTTTTCTGTTTTCTGTACATAAACAAATGATGTACCCACGTTTTTCATTACACAATAAAATATTTTCAATCTTAATCTCATGAAGAGGCTTGTTTCATTTTTCCAGCTCAAACATGCCATCTTCAATCACTAGGAAGAAGGGAGAGGCTTTTTTCCTTTTTCAGCTTTAAGCATTCCATCTTCAATCCCTAGGAAGAAGGCTTTACCGGTCACGTGAATCCATTCAACACTAAAAAAAGAGGTTACACTCGTAAGTATTTGTAAAGAACAACACAAATAGCTTCATAAACCTGGTGTGAAGAAACCATTTATCATCCAAGTGCTAGTAGCCTTTGGATTCATCAAATCACCTTTAACATCATAATCAACCCTCAAGCTTTAGTTCATAATCAACCCTCAAGCTCTAGTTGTCTCGTGGTCCCTTCGCCCGCCCCCAAGTGATCCAAGACAATACACCTATGCAAGGTCATACCACTTATCTTAGGCTTCAGGTTCCTCATGCTTACATGGTGGGTGAGCACCTTCTTGATAGAGTGGTCGATCACTCATAGGACGTACTTCTGTCGAGACTGATATCGAGACTTATTCCATGGCCTCTTATTTTTAAGTGATTGGACGTATTTATGTTTTACTATGTCAATATTGAACATTGTGATGAGTTCATCCTTGAGGTGTGTTCATTCCGTAGTATCATATCCTTTTCTTATGATCATTTGGATCTGAATTTCCTACAAAGGTGGGGATTATGAGCTTATCTGAATGTCAAAGTCGTACTCTAGTTGATACGTCCTAGATTCGGATAGGATCACTCAATCGGACTAAAGGGATATGAACTCGCTAAAGGGAGAACTGGTGGAATGAATGGTGACACAAAGGGTTGCGAAAGACCCAATGATACTACCAGACTTCGATCTTTGCTGGATGTGACGCACCGGTCCAACAAAAGAAGGTTCGAAACTTGGAGATAACCTCACCAAGAAACTAAGAAATGTTCTAAGCAAAGAACAAAGAGATAAACTCATAAAAAGGGGAAAACAATCTGATTTATTTCGTGGCTTGTGATTACATATTTATACTACTTGTGGTCAAAGAAAGACTAAGAGTTTTTGTGGAAAACTAGAAACTTAGAAAACACAAACAAAGACTAAGACTTTTGACTAGAAATAAGTATGTTGTTGAATGCCCCTTTCTCTAGCCACGACCAAGACTTTGAAAGGTGAAGAATATGCTCCTGGTATGGGCCAAGACTGTCCCCTTGAGGCCTGGTCGAAATCCATATTTTGCCTTAGCCAAAATTTGATCGATTTCTCCATTTGGCCCAAACAAGTCTGTTTTTGTTGAAAACCATCAAGCCCAAGGATTTCTTGGACAATTAGAACATGAATAATCACCTTTGTAATTATTGAATTGGTCGTTGATTCATCAGAAATAAGGTTAGCCAATTCCAGCTTCTTGGGTGGTCGAACTAGCTCCGAAGATCGAACTAGCTCGCTCAGCTCGTCCAAGTGAGTGTCAATCCAGATCAGCTCGCCTAGAATAATGTCATTCCAACTCACTTGGGTATTAAGCTCATCCAATATAGATTCCATTAGCTCATCCAGCTCCAAGGCAGTGTCGGTCCAGCTCACCTGAATGCGCACATGTCTGAATTCGCGAGAACTAAAGATCACCTGGTTTGTAAATGGCATAACTCTCACATATGAACTCCGTTTGATCTGATTCTTCTTCAAGGAGATCCATAATTGAGTTTAGAACATTCTCCAAGTGATTTCATGCGTAGAAGCCTCGTGATTTGGAAGATATGAGTCAAACAATGAACATATATCATTACTGCTTTCCATGATATCTTTAAGGTTAATTGATTGTTGCTTCCACTTAGTAAATCCTTCCTTTTCCAAGTTAGATCCTGGCTCAATCATGGTATGATCAGCATGATCTGATGGTAAAACCTCGGTTGAGTCGAGCTGGTCGACAAGATCGCAATCTTGAGCCGTGTCCATGGTCCAAGCAGGTCGGTGCTCGAACCGGGGCGCATCATTCCCTCCCTCTTCAAAAGGATTTGACCTCAAATCCATTTTACCTGAAACAAAAGAAAATGAATCAGACAAAAAGAATTTTGAAAACAAGTAAAATTCAATGAAGGATAAATTTGGAGAGAAACTTCCTTGGAGTTTTGAACTTATTTCCCTCAAGTATTTCCAATTCCATGTTCCAAGAACACAAGTGTGGTGTTGTTCTCCTCTGCTTGCTTCCATCTAAAACTGATCCTTTATATCCTGAACTTTCAAAACAACTAGAGAAACTACATCAAATTTGCGAAAGAAATAATCAAAGGGTTTCTCTATCCTTAAGACATCAAAAACAGGATCCAAGCTCATAGGATAATCATCAAGCACGTGGGCAAGCATCAAGCAAGTAAACTGATCACCAAAAATTGTTTTATCAAGTTTAAAATTTGGCCAAGGTGTCAAACTGATAGGAAAAGCAAGAGACAATGCCAAATTTAAAAGATTTTCTTCATGAACGAAATCAAAATGATCTTTTGGTGTAAGCAATTTCGGTTCATGCTTGTTCCTACACCAAATCTCTTTCAAAGCACAGCTCAATGAAAAAAATTCATGAAAAGATTTTAGCAAAACGTGTTTCAACCAAGTAAGAATATGTTTTCTCTTTGAAATTCTCGGTTTCAAAACATTTTCATGAAGAGTAGAGACAATCAACTCATGATCCTTACAGTGCTTTTGGTTTAGACAGGAGAATGACTGAGGAAACACCTTTGGTTCATGGAGGATCGGTTTTAGCTCAGGACGCTTCTTTCTTGGGCCTGAATCTCCTTTAGAAATCTGGTACTCGCGGATAGACGGACTGAAGAACCTCTGATTTGGAAAATTCATAACTTCTTCATCCATGAAGCTTTTCATGCGATTCCAGGCCTCAGTAAATCCTTGTTGAGTTGGATTTCCGGAAAAATTAGATTCAAGACAAAAGACCTTCTGGTGGCCGAGACATCCTTCTTGGAGTGAACCTCTGTCGCTGACATCTCCAAGGTAGCTGGTTTCAACAAAGCTTCTCCAAACCTCATGTTGGGCACGGTCAATGCTTTTATTTCTCAGAGGCTGAACCTGTCTTTCCTTTCCTGAATACTCAAAACAAACACTAAAATACCAGGATCAAATGTGCAAGACAAATACTTGTTCAAATCATGAATCAAGATATCTTTTCTAAGAACAAGTAGCACATATTTCAGCCTGTCAAGATGCACATCAAAATAAACATTACAGACCAAAATTTTATCAAGATATGCAACAATAGTATTCATTCCCAAGACGGGCTATCCTGCTCAACATCTGAACACACAAGCTTAAGTTCAGATTGAGAATTAACTATCAAAGACTCAAGATGTTTTTCAAAGAAAGTGTTGTAAACCACAATATCATCAAGGCTCAAAACAACACAATTATCTCGAAATGATCTCAGAAAATGCCAAGTCTTATCAGTTTCAAAACACACAAGATCAGGCTGCAAAACAAAATCACAAGAATCAAGATCACAAAAATAATTTTCAGTTCTAAGTGATTCATGTTCCAGCAACTTCTTAACCAAAATTTCGTTCAAGGCACAAGAGGATGCAAATAAATCATCAGTGATCAATGCATGTCTAGAAGAACTCAGATCAAAACTATTTTCTTTGAAAACAAACGAATCAAAAGATTTTCTAATACAAAAGTCAGTTTGTTTCAAATCAATCTCAAGAGACTTTTCAAAATGATCAAAGCCTTTGCTATGCTTCAAGAACTGATCAAAGGTCAAAATAATTCCAGAGTTGATGCCTTTATCATTTTGAAAACGTTTATGATCAAGAAGTTCATCAGGTTTTAAGATTTGAAAAGAATTAATCATGTTATCAAAAACTGAATTTGAAACACAAAATTCTTTCATCTTTTCAAGACCAAAACGAGTTATATCATGAGTACTGATCTTGACAAGCATATCAGGCAGAGAATTAATCAAATCAGGTTTCTCACGGTGCTTGTGAAGATCAGGAGGCAGAGGGGCGGGAGATGAAGGAGCCGTAGTTGTGCTTGGGTCAAAGCAAAGATGATTCTCCATAGCAATGGATGTGATGCTTGTTGCTTCTTCATCAAAGACTGGATCAGGTTCGTCATCCACATCAAAGATAGGATCTGGACCATCATCCAAAGATATCCAAGTGCCAAGACATGGGCATTGATGTGGATAGTCCAGTGGCTCTTCCTCAAAAACCTGTGGAGACAAGACAAGACTACTCGGAAGCTCCGGTTGCAAAACAATTAGTTCTACATTAGCTTGCTCATTCTCAAACACAAACTCAGGTTCAAGAGAAGGAAGATCACATTTATCCTCACAAGTGATCAAGCTTTCAATTATCTCTTCCTCATATTCATCAAAGGTAGGTAAAGAATCTGAAAAAAATTTAAACTCTTCAAAATTATTTTCAGATTTACCTTTGGCTTTCTTGCTGATGAACAAGGATGGCTCAGCTACTGGAACACGTGTGGAAGTGCTCTTCTTTTGGCTCTTGTTGACGTCCTTGAGGGCTTTGTCCACTTCCTTCACAAAGTTTTCACAAAATTGTTGGACATCAAATTGAAAAGGTTGCCTCTTTGGATCAGCCACATCTCTGCTTGTTTTTCTCCTTATAGGTGGCTGTTCCTGCACACTAACAAACTCATCAAAATAATCCAAGGGATATTTAAAAGGGGTTTGAGAGTTAGAATTTCGTTGGGGCTTCTCCTTGTTACTCTCCTTGAGAAGACCAAACATCATAACCTGAAAATCTCAACACCAAAAGTTAGGAAATAAATCCTCACACTCTCAATGTGTTTATCCTCACCCACACACGTGTTTCACTCTGATTTTTAAGGTAATCACTCAAGTTTCTTCTCAAAGTTCTAAGAAAGACAATCCAAGTTTCCAATGGGTTTCCCAAGCAAACAAACAATGAGATGAGATAGAAAGATAAGAAAATTTGGATTTGGAATCTGCTTTAACCTCCTCAAAGGTCGGATTTCTCCTCGGCCAGCAGGCTTTCTCTTCCACCACCAAACCACAAATCAAACTTTTCGAAATCTTTGAAACTTTTTTTTTTTGATATTTTCTTTTCTTTTTCTTTTATTTTTTTTTTCTCTTTTTTATATAGTGGATGGTAATGAGGGGCCCAGATTCAAGATAGAAAGAAGAAGAAGTGTTTGAAGAAATTTAAATGGAAGATGAGAAGATGAAAAGATAGTACCGGTTGAGTGGCTCTGATACCACTTGATACGTCCTAGATTCGGATAGGATCACTCAATCGGACTAAGGGGATATGAACTCGCTAAAGGGAGAACTGGTGGAATGAATGGTGACACAAAGGGTTGCGGAAGGTCCAATGATACTACCAGACTTCGATCGTTGCCGGATGTGACGCACCGGTCCAACAAAAGAAGGTTCGAAACTTGGAGATAACCTCACCAAGAAACTAAGAAATGTTCTAAGCAAAGAACAAAGAGATAAACTCATAAAAAGGGGAAAACAATCTGATTTATTTCATGGCTTGTGATTACATATTTATACTACTTGTGGTCAAAGAAAGACTAAGAGTTTTTGTGGAAAACTAGAAACTTAGAAAACACAAACAAAGACTAAGACTTTTGACTAGAAATAAGTATGTTGTTGAATGCCCTTTGCTCTAGCCACGACCAAGACTTTGAAAGGTGAAGAATATGCTCCTGGTATGGGCCAAGACATTTCCCCTTGAGGCCTGGTCGAAATCCATATTTTGCCTTAGCCAAAATTTGATCGGTTTCTCCATTTGGCCCAAACAAGTCTGTTTTTTTTTGAAAACCATCAAGCCCAAGGATTTCTTGGACAATTAGAACATGAATAATCACCTTTGGAATTATTGAATTGGTCGTTGATTCATCAGAAATAAGGTTAGCCAATTCCAGCTTCTTGGGTGGTCGAACTAGCTCCGAAGATCGAACTAGCTCGCTTAGCTCGTCCAAGTGAGTGTCAATCCAGCTCAGCTCGCCTAGAATAATGTCATTCCAAATCACTTGAGTATTAAGCTCATCAAATATAGTTTCCATTAGCTCATCCAGCTCCAAGGCAGTGTCGGTCCAGCTCACCTGAATGCGCACATGTCTGAATTCGCGAGAACTGAAGATCACCTGGTTTGTAAATGGCATAACTCTCACATATGAACTCCTTTTGATCTGATTATTCTTCAAGAAGCTCCATAATTGAGTTGAGAACATTCTCCAAGTGATTTAATGCGTAGAAGCCTCGTGATTTGGAAGATATGAGTCAAACAATGAACATATATCATTACTGCTTTCCATGATATCTTTAAGGTTAATTGATTGTTGCTTCCACTTAGTAAATCCTTCCTTTTCCAAGTTAGATCCTGGCTCAATCATGGTATGATCAGCATGATCTGATGGTAAAACCTCGGTTGAGTCGAGCTGGTCGACAAGATCGCCATCTTGAGCCGTGTCCATAGTCCAAGCAGGTCGGTGCTCGAACCAGGGCGCATCACTAGTGATCTTTGTTGTGAAGGTCATTTTCTGCAAGAACACATTCTTCTATCTCCAGTCCAGAAAACGTCATACGATGGACCTTTCAAGAGTTATCTTTCAGCTAGTTTGGAGGGAATTGAGTTCTCGATTTTTTTATTGAGTAATTGTATCCTTGGTCGGTTTTCTGAAACTCTCTGGCCCACCGAGATTGTCTCTCTTTCTTGAAACAAAACTCTTCTTGGGATATCAAATTTTTGAGGCAGCAATAGTCCGTAGGCTGCTGCTTATGCTTCAAATCTCTCATTAGTTTTCTTGTTACTAGATCATTTTGACCGATTCTTTGCATGAGTGATGGCATTAAGTTCATCATGATGGCTAAAAGCCAATGAATTCGTCAAGACCACGTTTAAAGCGATAAATCCATCAATCCTAACTCTTCTCCCGACTTCCTCTGATTTTGAATAATGTTAGCCTTAAGCCTTCTTATTTATATAAGGTCAAAGTATGTATGTTTTTCTTTCCCTTTTATCTTTGCGGACTTGGCTTCTTTTACCGCTATTCTTCTTATTGATGGCCTGAGTTCATTTATTTGATAGGCTTTGTCGAAAGAAAATAACACATCTCAAACATTGTACAATCAAGAAAAGGGAGATAGCATGGTGCTTAATTTGGCTATCGTGATCTCCTAACCAGTTGTATTCGAAAAAATAAACTTTCGCCCATGGAGATTTTTCATCGCCCTCCAAGCTTCACCTCTCTTCCTCATCGCCCATGGAGCTTTGTCATCTCCCTCCAAGATTCAGCTCTCTTCCTCATCACCCATGGAGATTTGTCATCTCCCTCCAAGCTTCAGCTCCCTTCTCATTGCCCATGAAGATTTTTCATCGCCCTAGAAGCTTCATCTCTCTTCCTCATTGGCCATGAATCTTTTTCATCGCCCTCCAAGCTTCATCTCTTTTCCTCATCGCCCATGAAGCTTTTTCATCGCCCTCCAAACTTCATCTCTCTTCCTCATCGCCCACAAAGTTTTCTCAACACCCTCCAAGCTTCATCTCTCTTCCTCATTGCCCACGAAGCATTGTCATCACCCTCCAAAGCTTCATCTCTCTTCCTCCTCGCCCACGAAGCTTTGTCATCGCCCTCTGAGCTTCATCTCTCTTCCTCATTGCCCACAAAGCTTTGTCATCGCCTAAAAAGATTCATCTCTCTTCGTCATCGCCAATTAATATTTTCATTGCTATTTCCATTGTTCTTCATGTTCTATATTGAATCTCGTTTAAAATGTCTTTCATTTCGCCGCAATCAGAGTTTCCGATGAGATTTTACGGAGAAAACAAGCAAGACGCGCTTTTCTTGTTATAGTTTAAATAAAAATGTTAAGTCGAGGATGGTTAAATTAACACCATTGTGTTTTCGACTAAGTGAGTTGACTTTTATCATTTCATAAGACCAACGATATAAAAACTGTAAGTCGGACAAATCGACAATTTCTCTGAGAAAAGTTGTAGAAACACGTAAGTTTTAAAACTGCCATAACAGCCTAAAACACACCGAAAGCTCACATACTAATAGAAATGAAATTTTTGCCGGATTGCAGTGTCGGTACACTTCGCTTGAGTGAAAAAAATGGAAAAAGACAGATAAATGTGAAGTTTCAAAGATAAAATGAGTTTCGAGAAGATAAGGGAGAAACTCCGCAATTGAATAAATCTAAATCGAGACGAAAAGAAAAATACGACCGACTCTGTAGGCATATATATAAGCACATCCAGGGCAGAGAAGAAAAAAAAAGATTTTGGCTACAAAACTCTCTGCTCTTAGAAACCTTAGTCTTTATTTTGGCCATACGTTTTTCTCTGTCGTTTTCACTTTATTACTAGACGAACGTTGCAAAATTAGTTTGATCACTTTTTCAACTCTTTATAAAATGAACTACGTTCGACTTGATCCTAAAAAGGGCTACATAGGCAGCCTTTCATAATGTTTAGTCCGAAATCAATAAAAACCTTTTTCGCATCTCTTTTGTCTTTTTCGTTTTTCATGTTTATGTTGTTATGCAGAGAATCCGGACCCTTAAGGAAAGCTACACTTTCTTCCACTATGAAATTTGACAGTGCAAACTTTGACTTCCACATAGTTGTAGTAACATGTGTGGCAAATATGATACCACGGGTTATTAGTTTCTATGTTTGGAATGATGACATGCTTTTATATATAGTTCCCAGGTGTAATCTCTTGAATTATTTGAAACATGCAAAACAAATATAAATTCTCCTTGATATATGATGTTGAGATAAATATAGAACTTATGCTTTATAAGTTTATTAAAAGTTCATAATAGTATTCTAATATGTTTCACTTAACCAAAATGGAGTTACTGTATTCCCAAGGAAATAATCTTAAATGTTAATCTCTAATCGTTGCTGATACTGAAGCAGATTCAGTTTGTTTACTGTTTGTATCTCCAGACCAAATTCAACTTATCAAACTGTGCCATTGGATTGATTTGCCGATGGCTTTGATAAAGATCTTGAAACCAGGCTTATTCAAAATAATCAGTGCAACCAATGAATTCAAGAACATGTATCTTGTATATTAGAAAAATCGTTTACATATCTATTTCAATTGAATTTCTCAATGTCACACACGAGTTGTGACATACCAATTCCTAGTCTACCCATCTTACATGACCCAAAATTAGTTGGACTGCACTCTTTGTTCACTCACTAGTGAATACCCTAAAGAACCCCAAGAACACTTTCTTTGCTCTTTGTTTCTTACTCTCTCAAAAATGCACACGAAACCCAGACCTAGATTTCTTGTATATATCCAAGGATCACTATATTTTCCTTCCAAATATTGTGATAGCAACAGATCTCCTCCTTTTCCACCCCTCGAGCCACTCCAAAATAATAGTCGCTGTCCATGTCATGCTTCTGACACATCATGCAACTTGTGTAGCACGTTACCTATAAGGCACACAAACGACTTCCAGTTCTTGAGCTTTCAATTTCCTTTTTTATCTGAAAGTGAAAAATCATCACCCTGCAATCATGAAGAAGAAACTAAGCATACCACACAAGACACATACTCCTGACCAATAATGTTTACATTAAATGACAAATACTTATGAGCGATAATGTTAATATTAGGTTCAACACATTATTCAAAGAGTTCAAATCGTGCAGAAATTACAAACACCATGGAGTTATAAATATGATTTCACACTCCAAGCAATACAAAAAAAAATAAAGGATAAAAATCAACTTGACTAAGAAAATAGAGTCAAAAACATGAACTATCGCATAATTTTGCCAACAAAGAACCAATCAGAACTACTCTTCATCTACACTTTCTTCTTCCTAGTGATCAGACTCCGCCACATCTTATTCCCCATGCTTAGTTGCACATTTTGATAAATAACATATGCAAACATTTTAAGATAATTGGACTTACTCTTGCCTCATAGTTGTATGTCCTTAAGACCATCAATAACCTTATGCAAGTCATCAGCTATTTGGGGCTTGATCATTGCCTATGGAACCTCTTCATGCCTTCATGTATTTCATCTCAGACGGCTCGACAGCGCGAGATATCTGCAGGGCTTCGCTTAGGATTTCTTTGATGGGAAAAGGGAGAAAGGGGATCTCCTATTTATAATTAAAAGGGAAGGAAAACCATAGGGTTTCTCTCTTTTGAGCCTCCAGTAAGTGGGCTTCCCTTTGATTCGGCCTCAGGATGTTACACAAGTTCTATTAGGGGTAACCACCAAGAACTTGATTCACTTCTTTTTGAAATTTATTGAAGGGAGAGAGAGGAGAAACATACTCACATAGACTATTTTTTTTAGACCTGAACGAAGAATTCGATCCAGTGTTTCCCAACCCCCAAGACAATAGAATCAAGTAGATTATGTTGGAGGTTAGTTTTGGATCATTCAGACACCCTCACAAGCATGTATAATATTGATAGATCAATCCACTTTGGTGTTTTCCATGTTATACAGTCTATAATCAATAGCTGAAAGAATGGTCACCAAGGTAACAATTAGATGATTAGTTCCAAGAAAATCTCATAGTACTCGATTGACTTTGACTCATTAAAACGACATACTCAAAAACCAACATAATTTCAGCAACTACCTCTCCCACAAATAAACAACACTTTCTCCAGTGTTATAAAGCATGAAGTTGGTGAAAAGAAACAAAAGAAAATGACTAAACCAAGAAAAATTAGAAAACGTACATGTGGGTGGGACTGTTGTTGACCGGCACTGATGGGGTGTCGACCTACACTGGGTGCTCCACGGCTCAATTTTTTAATTGGTTGCCTCCCACCAAGCGCTTATTTTAATTCACTAGCTCGACTTTTGGAGCTCGGATTCAGTCCGGATGAGAGTGGGAACTTCCTCCAAAACAAGACCAAATATCCAATATCTATAGCTTCATAACACTGCTCATGAATCCTTTCACGGCATCATGTCCTTTGTCTTTCAAATCTGAGGTAAGGATAACTCAAAGTTTTACAAAATATTTTGAGATACCTTTGCTTTGCACCTTGTACTCAATAACAACATCAGAATAGCCTTGAGGGATCAATGTCAAGTGAGGATCGCCCTTGGTCATTTTGCACCAAACTTATGCATTTTGACACTAATGTCTCCACCCATGACTTCCTTGAAATTATTCTTATCACTTAAGTTTTCTTGATGCACCACTACAGGAAAAGAATCATCAATCTTACCAATGTAGGAAGCTAGATGCATACCTCTATCTTGAGGTTCAATTGTGTAGAAGCCATTTCCATCAATCTTTGCAAAGGAAATTATGTCCTTAGACATGTCAACTACTGAATCCACAGTAGCAAAAAAAAAAAAGCTTTTCCCGTAATGAGGCCTATTTGAACCAATTCCCATCTCCAAAACATAAAAGTCATTCGCAACAATGTAATTCCTAACTCTCACATCTATATTGTTGATAGTGCCTTGTGGAGATTTGATAGATAAGTCTGAAAATGTCAAAGTAAGTTTGGAGCTTCTATAGCAAGACTTATTCTCTCAGAATGTCCTTAATCATGAGACTAGCTGTAGACCTAGTATCGTAGAGAGCATTAGGGAACTCAACTACTGATGTAGAGCATGGAACCACAAATTTCTCAAAGTCTTCTAACTTGGGCAGATTTTTCACCCCTGAAGATGCACTTCTAGCTTTGTCAAAATGTGACTTAATATCCTCCACAGATTCACGGATGTAGTTAAAGAATTGATTCAAGTGGTAATCATTCCAAGCATCCTCAAGGGAGATAGTATTTAGATTCCTCTTCACCCTTTTGTAAAAACCAGTGGGCTCTTTCATCTATTTTGGCACCAAATGGTACGTAATTTTGGGTTTGTAGACCTTTTCCTTAACTGGTTTCAGCATCACATAATAATGAGGGTCCGTTCGTGAAGGGTGTCAACCGACACTACTAGGGTGTCGACACTAAGCCTTGGTGATGACACCTTTGTGTTGATCTATTTTAGTTCATCATGAGGCAAAATATCTGAGTTGTTTTTGCAACGGGTGTCGATCGATACACTTGTATTGTCGGTCAACACAAATTTCTGGTGTCGACTACTTCTTCATATTAGTTTTGGTGTGATCAATTTCTCTTCATCTGAACTCAAAACCCCAAAGATCTTAAGGGGTGTCGACCGACACCAGTCCTGGGTGTTGACTAATATTGAGATCGTGACCTCAAAATCATCTTCATCCATCTCCATGAATTCACTTATAGTAGTGCCTTTTTTCCACTCCCTACCATGATGGCATTGACATAATGCCTTGGGTTGTTATTTGTACTTCCATGGAGCAATCTTTTTTTGCTTTTTTACAGACACATCAATCTGGGCAATACGAATATCAACTTCTTAACATGAGTGTTCAGGATTCAAAATTCCCAAGTAGGTCAGCATACATGGAATCTATCTTCCTACCGAAGTCCACATTCATCTTCGTCTAGCCTTCCAGAATCTGGTTAGATTGCATCCTATTCTCTAGAGTTGGTGTAGGAGGTGTTTGATAAGTGGGGGAACCATATTTCCTTGTGAAGTTATTGTTGCTCTGAAAAAGTTTCTAAAATTGAGGCTTTTGAGTGTAACCAAATCTCTAACCTTTAAAAACCAGTTCCAAAGTTGACATCTTTTTTTACAGAATCTTTAGTTGGTTCAAGCGTCTCAACCTCCGCAGCAAACTAAACTTGCTTCTTGCTCACATGGAGATTGTTAACAGAATCTAGCCTAGATTTCACCCATTTTCCAGTTAATCTCTTCCTATCAAGATCTGTGTTTTTGGTACTATTGCTAGAGATCAACTTAATAAGCTTTTGAGCTGCTTTGGGCTCTTTGTATTGAAGTTTCATTCACTTGCAGAATCTAGAGCCATCTAGTACCTCCAATCTATGCATTTGAAGAAGATGCACAACATCTGAAGAAGATGCACGGCAAATGAACATCACTGAAACTATGATGTGGGGTATCCCTATGGTATGCTCTAAATCTCACTTAAGAAGTATTGAAAGCTTCAATAGGATCCTAAGAAAAGGTAGAGATATTGTTTCGCAGCTCTTCAGACCTCGCATCATCAAAGAAGTTGTTGAGGAAGGCATGCTTAGTATCCTCCAAAGAAGTCAAATATCTTGGCTACAACTACTTGATCCAATAAGATGCATCTTTAGAAAGAGAATATGGGAACAACTTACAGAAAATAAAGTCCTGAGAGACAACATTCACCTTGATGCTCAACACTAAATCCTCAAACTTCTCAATGTGATCCATAGGATGCTCATGAGGAAGATCATGAAAGAGATGCTGACCCACAAGAGTATAGTATGTAGGTTTCATCTCAAAGTTATTCCTCTGGAATGCAGGAGATAGAATACAAACCTTTTATCATAAAACTGATTATGCATATTGTAGTCTCCAAGTGTTCTCCCATAAACAGCTCTAGCATTGCTAGATTTTTCAGCCACAACCACTTCACTGGGAATCACATTTCCATGTGCATAAATCTTTTGGCATGCTCTATGTTGTGCATGACCTTCTTGGTCTCGTAGAACTCCTTCAGGATCAGCCACTAGTATCACTGGTCCAACCATCTCTACAGATTTATTTGCTTTCTAGTTGGTTTTTTCTCACTCTAATGACTTCTCATTCGAAAGATCCAAAAGCTGAGTTTCCTTGTTGCTCTTAGTACTGCAATACATACACCTTAAACACACAAGAAAAAGAGAAATGGCTAAGAGTAAAAAAAAAGTCTAGTCTATATTTTACACCTAATGTAATGGTGAATAAAGAGTCCCCGGCAACATCGCAAAAAAAAACTGTTTTTTCTCAAGTTATCCCTAATGAGCTAATTTATAAGTTTAATTAAGTAATGTTCTTGAACTCAAAGCACAATATTCAAAATCAATCAACTTTCCTTGCAGAGAAAATCTATGTCTAGATCCTAGAATTCCAAATTTATTTGCAAATTCAACAGCTCATACAAGCATTAAGCACAAGTTTGATAAGTTCAAAAAAAATTAAAACTAAATTTCTTGGCAAATAGGTATTTTACTCATCCTGGATTAAGACAAGCAGTCAATAACAGTTTTGTGTCTACCAATTACCCTACGATCTAAATTTTAGTTTGTCAATCCAGAACTAGCATTACGAACAATCCAGATGAAGAATTATAAGATTGCAGTAACAATTATGTTCAATCTAACAATTCATCCTTAACACTAGAAAACCCTAAATGTAACAAGTGGATCTACTTAGACATAGAAGTAGAAACACAATTCATCATACAAAACATAAATAGATTAAAGAGAAAAGAGAAAAGAAATAGGGATTCAGAAAGATTCACTAGTCTCCCAAGAACTCTAAACCTCAAATCTGATCTAAAATACAGTTTAGCGTAAACAATAAGGTTCAAAAACATTATCTCGTCTCTCCAAAACTCAAAAATTTCAATATGATCTACAATAAAACTTAGCTCAAACAATGAAATATAAGTATAAAACATGTCATGAACTAGTTTGCAAATAAGTGGACTTTCGAACCAATGTTTAATTTCTTAAAATTTCATTAAAATCGTGCATAATATTTGTTTGCAATGGGTGTGGATCGAGACCAGGTCCAGAGATGCAATCCTGACTTGTTATCTTTAGTTGTAACTCTCCTCATGCTCCAAAAGCTACAATCTTGTCCAAAACGTACAAGAACGTACAATAACTCATAAATACTTGAAACAGACGTAAAATACAAAATTGGACTTATATCATGATAAAAACCCATAAAACCATGATATGTCAATTTCATAGCAACATAAGATTGTTGTCATGGTTGGAACTATTACCGACGATTTGAGGGTACATGAGATCCCAGCCATCAAGGTTACTACCTTGAGGTTTACAGAGAGAGCCTGAGCTCACATTGAGTAAGCTGGTGGTGAATGCTTAAGCTTTGAACACTCGCTCTCATAGTTCCTCTAGGACAAAACACTGTATTTTCTCTCAAAGAAACATCTCTCGATCTCCATTTTTAATTTCCTTATGATAAAATGTGTAACTGTTTCTTAGAGGATTTTAGAACTCACGTGAAGTTTTGAAGCATTTTGGTTCAAGGGAAGGAAATTCAAACCCATATGTTCGGTTCAAGGGAAGGAAATTCGAGAAATGACGTGTGTTTATTTACATCTAGAGTTATATATACTTTGTGATGGGAATTGTATAATTACATTTGATGTAAAAGGCAGTGTAATGATTTAATTATATAACTTGTAAACATATTTAAGAAGATATAAAATATGGAAGAAGTGACTTTGGTAAAATATTCACAAGATGTGATCTAAAGAAGTAAGGCCGTGTGATTTCTCATCAAGTTTAACCTAAAATACACCTTGCTGTTTAACTATAAAGGAGCTTATCTATTAGGTTAAAGGGATTCCAAGAGAAAGAAAGTAGAACCAAGTGAGAGAGTCCTTGGAGATAACCCGGTTGGGATGTCAACTCAATGGTTAGGTTCTTCCATAACACAAGGTAACGCTCGCTAAATCTGACAATAGCTTCGTCACCATGGAACAATGTAAGAATTGTGTTTTTTTTTAACTAATTTTAATGTAAGAATTGTGTTGTCATCTCGAACTTCAATTCCTTTAGGTTTTGTGGGAAATGTTAGAGTTTGAATGGTCAGGTCAGGTTAACCTGTTTAGACTAGAGCATATATGTGTTTGTGATTAGAAATTGTATAAGTACATTTAAAAGACATTTAATACAAAAAAATTAAATAAATTTTAAACTAATTTTTCAACTTAAAAATCACACATGAAATTTTCTGTTAATTCATTATGATTTTGTTAATTTTACAAGTTGTTAAACTTAAAATCAACTATAAGCAGGACAACTGACACATAACATTTTAAAGACGTTTTCATAAAAGTTTTATTTTTTGTTAATTCATTGTGATATTGTTAAGATATATAAATATATAGCAGATCCTGATTTTTACATCAAAAATACATAAATATGAATTAATTATACTAGGTAACTATCCGCGTTTTGAGTGGGGTGAAATAGTTAGAGAAATGTTTATATTACAAACATATGATTATGTGTAATAAATTTAGAATGACATTATACCAAATTTTACAGTTTAAAGGTTTAGATATTTTGGTCAGTATTGTTAACATATTTTAATTACAGTTTTAAAGGTTTATAATTCTTCGTATATTAAGGTTCACATATAAGTAGCTACATATACTGTTATTAAGGGTATGTTATTAATGGAATCCCCTATATATTAAAAGATGAGCATTTTTAATAACTAACATAAAGTGTAATATATTCACAAGATTGTCATTATGTTCATGTGTCAGCACCAGAAGGTTTTTCACACCTTTCATTCAAAAACTCATCTCTTACTAGATTAATTACATTTTATGTCATTGGACATCCCTTATATATTATAAACATTATTGACATTTAAAGAATATTGTCCAGTATTTTCTTAATAAAAACTACGAAATTACCTAATATGGTTAACAATTAATGATTATGAATAATAAATATTTGATAACAATTCTTTTATCCTCCATCATTTTTTATTTTAATTATTAAAATAAATTAAACAATCACATTAAAACATAAAAAAAATAATTTTTTTCTTAATATGCTATATTTTAAAAAATTTAAATGATTATAAATTACTAAGGCTGTTAAATCCACATTGAAAATTTTGTGATCAATGATTTAACTTTTTGTTATAACAAGATACAAATGATCATAAAATTTATATAAATATGAAACCTATTTAATATATGTCATATATATATTATATAAACATGTTAATTTCAAAAAAAAAAATTAGTAAGAAGCCTCAATTAATAAATATTCATAAATATATAAAATTAATATTTTGTTACAGCAAATATAAATTTTTTAATAAAATCATGGGCTTTTTTCAAAATCAACCTAAATATTCAAGTCAAACCTAAAATCAACCATTTTTTTCTTGTAGTTACTATTCATCAATGAATTTTTCATGATATCCCTAGGTTTTTGAATTATTTACAAATTTTCCATTATTATTTATTTATTTATTATTTTTGAAATATACAAAAAAAAACAAATACACACTAATCATTTCTTCTTAATTACAACTTTTTCATCATCATCAATATTTTCAACCACCATTTTTTATCTCTTAAAGCTCTAGAATTGAATTTTTAACCACTTTTTTCTCATTCTAAACAAGCAAATCTTCATTTCCTCTACATTTCCATCTAAAAATCTCTCTCAACCTTCATTTTCTTAATCACAAACTTCATAATTTTGTGTTTTTCACTTATGAATCGTCAAAAATGCTTCCTTTTGATCATTATTGGAGTTTGGACGGTTAAAAAGGCTGGAAACGAGCTTCACACCGCAAAAATGTAGCTATTTACATGGTTTACGTCATTTCTCAGATCTGTGTCGCGATAATAGATTATTTTATATGTCTACACCCTTGTGTAGACGTACAATGCAGTCTATTTGTCAACGCACAAGTCAGTTTTGCAATTGACTAAACGGATTTATTTTTGTAACGTAGTCTTTCCCAAAAGTCTACATCTTAACCTTTGACAACAAAAACAGAAAACTATAGACCTACAAAGACGACTATGCAAACGAGGTTAGTTTTGCATTTGACTGAACTTTTGACTTTTCATAAGCAAATTTCAACGTAAGTCTACGAAGTGTAGACTGCCGGAGAAATTTACTTAAGGTCAGTTTTGCATTTGACCAAAACTTTGACTGTGTTGAAAAGGTTAGTTTTGTGTTTGACTAAAACTTTTTAAAATTAATTTTAAAAAATTTAAAATGTAGACTTCATATGCATTCTTCTCTTCGAGAAAAAAAAATGTAGACTACGCGTGAAGTCTATTTTTTTATTTTGGTCAAATGCAAAACTGACTCGTTAGATTTGAGAGTAGACTTCTTGCGAAGTCTGTAAAGCTGTAGACGTTCATTTCAATCTACTCATAAAAAGTCAAACATAGTCAATTGCAAAACTAACCTCATTCAAAAAAATTAAAACATGTAGACTGTATATTAAGTCTACTTTTGAAAGTCAAATCCTCGAAAATTCTGGTCAATAGCGAAAACTAACCTTTTTAAAATTGTAGACTGAAAATGAAGTCTACTTATATAAAATCACAATTTTTTTCAACTATAAAAAGTGACCCGTAAAATTATTAATTGCAAAACTAACCCAAAGAGTAGACATATCTGACCGTCTACTGATGTAAACTGAAAAGAAAGTCTACCACCTTGTAGACTGAACATGGAGTCTATTTTGAAATATAAATTAAAAGTTAATTTGTGTATTATGCATTAAATTTTTTCACGATTTTTTTTTTCAAAGTGTGTAATAGTTAATTCTAATGGGTTTGAGTGATTTTGAATAGAAAAATTGTTGTACTTATGAGAGTATAATACTTTTGATTTTGCTATATTGTTTGGTAACAATTGTAGACATATTAGTAAGTCTACGTTAATTGTTTTATGAAATATGAAATACTTCTTCGCTAATTATGTAAACCTATATTTTTTTTTTTTGCAGGAAATGACTCAAATACCTTTTGTAAACGGAGAATGGGTGGTGAAAGAGTCTTTGTGGGAGTTTCTGGTCAATAATCGGAAAGGAGGGAAAATGTTCCTTGGGCATGATGGTTGTACGCATGGTGAACCGCGAAATAAGGATATTTTTTCTTCAGAACTATTTTAGTGACAAAAACTTAAAAATGATTATTTACCTTAGAGAATGATCCTTAATATTTTTATCCATGAGAATAATTGCTTATTGTAGGCTTTTGCTCCCCAAGAAGGCAAGAATTGCAATATTTATTGCTATAAAGACCATTCCAACAATTGTGCCAAAACTATGTAATTTAAGTTGTAACCAATACTATTTCATACAGCTGAATTTGCTTCTTTTTCATTACAATAACAACTTGCTGTGATCTCATTTCCAAATGATATCTCCCAAAAAGCCAAGAGCAGGGACGCCTGATCTCCATGTCTACCAGTGGAGCCTGCATTAATGTCAAACCTGAGAGTTCTGAGTCCTCCCTGATCATATCAAGAGCTTGCATTTGGTCCTGCATTAGTTCATTTTTTTCAAGTTTAGATGCATTTCACCGTGAGATGACAACAAAAGTTGGGTGACCATTGTTAGCAAACCTCACAGCTAAAGAAGCGTCACAACTAGTTTTCCCCACTCCTCCTTTCCCTCCATGCATGTAATACTTTCCCTTCGTATCGAAGACCATCTCATCGAACTCCGACGCCGTCTCTGTTGGGCTAGCCACTGATTTCACTGAACCCAAAAACCAAAAGAGAGAGCCTTTCGATCATTCTAATACACAACTCCACGTTTTCAATCAGAAAGAAGGATAAAAATTGAACCTTGGAGCGAGTTTCTATAGCGATGATGTTTGACGGAGAGAGAGAGAATCGCCGGCGAGGCGACGGAGATGGTGGATGAGGAGAGAGTTTTCAGAGGGGAGAAAGAGATGAAGTCGGTTCTTGAGACGAGAGTAGTTGGGGGTATCAGATCTGAAAAGCCAAGATATTTAACTTACCAGAGCAACAGAGCGGATGAAGACTGAGCGGACGGGAAACGGCGTGGATTGAGTTCGCCGGAAATCTCACTGGAAATCGCTTCGAAATATATACGGCGTAGATTAGGGTTTTTTACCCGAAAAGCTTGAGAAATCATATTTATATGTTGGGTAACTTTTCTGGTTAGGTTAAAGAAGGTTTGGTTTAATTAGATTAGGTTAAAATTATATTGGTTAAATCCGGTTATGTTAGATTGTGTGTAGACTTCTTAGAAAGTCTACAACAATTTTTATCTTTTTCCCTTTACTTTTTACAAAATTTAATATATGATTTATTAAATATGTTTAATTATTTTTATTTTTAATTTTATAGTCATAATATATGATTTAACATTTTTTAAAATATTTAAATTTAATTTAAATTTAAAAAAAAAATCTAAACACCAATACGAATAGACTGAAAAAAATGTCTACATACATACATGTAGACTTTATAATATGTCTATGAACCCCTAAACCACAAATCTCATACCCTAAATGTTTTGTTTGATCATCAAACATTTTAAATTATTGTTTCAGATATCAAAATTATACAAAATGTAAACCATTAAACATTAATAAGCAGATTTCAGTCAATAAAAACAAAAAAAAAATCAAAATCTAAAGTCTAACCCTATGAAATATACTACTAGAAGACATAATATGTTAAAACCTAATGTTTCTAACCCATGAACACTGTTTAAGATATGGTTGCCAAATTAGTATATGTTCCTTAAAAATGTTTAATTATTTAAAATTTTAATCTTTTACTTCATATTATCCATTATATTAATGATTAGTTAAAAATATTACAACAATTATTTTTATACATTTTTTAAATTAAGTTATTAAATAAAATTATGGCATAGACTACATAACAAGTCTACATAATGAATAGACTTCGTACGAAATCTACAACTATGTAGACTTTTTTCTGTTACGTGTAGACTAACAAGGATAGAAACGTAAAATATACTTCTGTTTTTTTGTTTGGTCATAAGGGTTAAATAGTATTATTATCACCCATGTAGGTTGGTTTTGCATTTGACTAAAAATAGGGTACACTTAGAGGTTTGACTTAATATTTAGGTTGGTTTTAGCAATTCTCCCAAAAATCATATGAGCACAAAGCCTCAATTAATAAATGTGTATATTAAAATATATTATATATCTATGTCAATGTTATTTAATTTTATTTATATACCACATAAATAAATAAATTATGTTTTATTTTTTACCATCAAAAATTATTGTAAATAAAAAGATAATTTAGTTTTATTTGTGTGCTTACTCTAATTTAATTATATACGTAATAGTTACTCGCTTCTTAATTATTCAATATACGTAAGTGAACACAAAATAAATAATAATATGTGTAAATAATTTGTATACATAATTAATGTTCATTCTACGCAAGCACGATCTCAAATGTTATTTGATCATATTATTTCAAAAATGCAAATCTTCATATCGAAGTGAGATGGTAAATTATAACATTTGGATGATATCATTGAAGCGTAATGTAAATTAAATACTCCCTCTGTTTCAAAATGTTCCATATTATAGATTTTATTTGTTTCAAAATTATTCATTTTTTATATTTTTCAATACAACAATTAATGGTGAATTGTAAATTCCAAAGTATTTATTAAAATTCTATTGGTTAAAAGTTCTAGGGAATAGTTAGTTACAAAAAATAATGTATTGGTAATTAATTTTTAAAATTTTCTTAATATATGTGAAAATTTTAAAATATGAAATATTTTGATACAGAGGGAGTAGGTTTTAAAAAAAAATCATCAAATGTGACCCTATTCATCAACCTTTTATTGATGGTCCATAACTTTACGTTTGATGACTTATGACATGATGGTTCAACGATTATTAGTATCTAAATTTCACTATGCGCATGCGCGCGGGTAATCACCTAATATCTTATTAAAGCGAATACTTGGAAACTACTACAGATAAATTAAATGTCGACTATAAGTTATATTTAAGTTGTTAACTTGGTAAATCCTTCTATATATTAATTGAGAAGTCAATTTAGTAGTTTTTGTTGATGTGTCGCTCATAGGAGAGCTCTCAAATTAATTATTATAATTTGATTCGTTGATTATTTTTTATTTTTTGTTTACTTAATTAAAATTTTTAAAAGAAACAAATCCAAGAATTACTTAATCTAATTTATGTTTCCAAAAAACCAATTAAACATTTTAAATATATATGAATTAATATAATTTATTAATAGAAATAAATTAAATATCATAAATTACATTATATAAGTTGATAATACACATAAATTACATTATATAAGTTGATAATACACATATAAATACATATGATATTAGATAAACAATTATAAAAATGATTCTTAATATGTTTATATTAGTAGTGAATGCAATATATCATAGATTTCAGAAAACTAATTAATTTAAATTTAATAATATTAATTAAACTCAATCATTCGTTATATATATAATCTAAAAAATATATAATTAAAAAAATTCTAATCATTTTTCAATAACAATGTGATACCATAGATGATTTATCATTTTTAGAAATAATTAAAATATTTTATATTTTAAAACATATAAATTTTAACATTAGATCTCACATTAATATTAAGTATATATGCCTAAAATAACGACAATGTTTTATTTTAAAATTTAAATATTATTTTTATTTTATATATAATTATTATCAGATTTAATTAAAATATGTATGTTTTAAAGTAATTTAAAATAAATATAATACTTTTACAAGATTTTAAACTATTCTTAGTTTTAATAAAGAAATATTTCTCCAATGAGTTAGTGTTTGATAAAATAGTGTGATGATCAGAGATAATTTAAGGAAAAATTTGTTTACTTAACCCATTTGAGTTTTATGTTAAACACTAAATAAAAAATGAGTGAAAAGTATGATTTGTGATTTGACAAAATTATGAGATAAATTTATTAAACTACTATTTCCTAATATATGTTTTCATGTTTACTTTAACCAAATTTATCCTTAGTTTTCAATAAGATAAATCCTACCATATATTAATTGAAAGGTCACTTAAGTATTTTTTTTATGTGTCGTTAATAGGTTAAGTTTTAAAAAAATATATTTATAATTTGATTGGTTGTTAACTTTTATTAGTTAACTTCAAAATAAAAGGTAATTTTAGAGTTAATTAATAAAAATTACCAAATAACACTATTAATATTACAAATCATGATTTATTGTAACTAAATTTAGAATTAGAGAAAGAATATCTATGTTTTATAAACTTCTTTGTTGTTATCAATTAAATATATATAGTTAAATAAAATACTTTTACATTTTTGTAGAAATAAATTTGATGGTGATGTATTAGTATATAAAGGAAATTAGATTTGTAGGTAAAAAATTATTAGAATTTTTTTAAGAGTTGTAAAGGCCACACAAAAACGTTTACAAAATTTTTTTATGATACTATTTTTTTTCTTTTTAACAAGCTAGAGTTTTCCGGTTTTTCACGTGTTAAAATAAAATATAAATTAATTCTACAACCAAATATTTAAATTAATTATAAAAAAAATCTGTAAAAGAAAGATTTTAATGACTAAGGTTTATGTTGTTGAATTATTTTAAATCTTATGGATCTTCTAAAAATATATATTGAAATTTCTAATTATCCAACTATTTGAAATTAAAAATTAAAAATTAAAATTTTAAATTTTTTAAATATTAAAAAACTATAGCAGTGTAACATAATATATATATTTTATATAATATAATTACCCGCAAATTGCGGGCAAACATCTAGTATCATTTAAATATCTCAAGCTTACAATATATTGTTCACATTTAAGGTTGTGTTTTAGTGGGAAGGGGAAGTGGAAAATTTTATTAAAACTAATACTTGGAGACTACTCTAAATATCTTTAATGTTGACTACCACAAAAAATTGTATTGTTAACTTGCTAAGTACGCCCTCCGTTTCACTAAGTTAAATATTCTATAAAAAAAAATCTGTTTCACAAAGATATATTTTTTATGTTTTCTATGACAATTTTGTAAACTTCAAAAAAATTAATTCAGTTTATTGAGTTACTATTGGTTAAAAGTTATTGAAAATTGAAAATTACAGAAAACAATACATTTATTATAGTGATTAAATATGTTTTTTTAATATGTGTGAAAACACCAAAAAATTTATCTTCATGAAACAGAGGGAGTATAATTCAACCCTTTAACGCTTTAACCACTTCAACACAAACTTAAAAATCAATGCTTGAAAGTAAGGTTTGTGTATATTACTAAATCCAAATCCCCTATAAGCGAGTTTTAACCATAAAAGGTCATGTATCCATAAAACTACATTACATGAATATGTTACATCTGTTTAATCATAAGATAAACTTTGTTTTTTTTTTTTTAAGTGATACTTTTAACTTGAAAAAAATGACTTCGAATATTAAGAAAGAACACTATACGATGAACCTGAAATGTATTCATAAAATAACATTGCAATACATGAATACGTAACATCCCAATATGTAATGTAAGTAGGACCAACGTAATCTTACATATAGTCATTGAAATAGAACATAGTTTCTCATGATTCAAACTTTGACTAACTAATCTTACGTATAGCAGATGGTCAAAGATTACTTAGCTTTGATATACGAATAAGTATAGTGTAACTTGGATTTAGGATTTAATTATGCAAGCAAGCTTGTTCTTATATGTAACTCGTCTGTAAGAATATTCCATCCATATATGAATACTTCGAATGAATAAAGAGCTCTGATTTGAATTGATTCATTGCGTGAGGTTAATACTTCTTGCCGAAGAAACTCTACAATGCTCTTTATGAGCTCTGATTTGAATTGTGTAATCATGAAACAAAGTGAGGTCACGATTAATAGGTTAATACTTTTGTGCTATAATGCTCTATTTTTTATGAGCTTTGATTCGAATTGTGTAATTATGAAACAAAGTTTTGTAATGTTACATGATTCTTGTAAATTTATCACAACGTAATGTTATTACTTTCATAACAACATGTTTAATGTTTACTTCATAATTTTATCTATGGTTCTAAATAAAAATTTATTTGGGATGTCCAATGGCATATTTGTAATTAATTTAGTAAGAAAATATTTTTTTAATATGGGGTGTGATAAAGCTTCTAGTAGTGTTGACACATAAGTATAATGGCAATTTGTCATATCTTACATTTTAAACGTTATTTATTAAAAATTCGCCTCAAATAATATAGGAAAAATGATTAGAATAGCATAGAAAGGTTGTTATTTTACCAGAATAGTATAAATCTTTTGAAAATTACTATAATGTTTCTGGATCCCTAGTAAATTACAATAAATACCCTTATTTAGCTTTTTTTAAATTGAGATTATTTTTAATTAACAAATCCACATAACTAATTTGTGTATCCACGTCATTAATTTTTATGATCAAAAGAGATAAGAAAATCAATTGTTGCCATAATTTGGTGGTAAAAAAAAATTTTGTTCTACGAAAATCAACCGTCGTCACAACTTTCTATATTCGTAACACACAATTTTCTCTCTACATCTATCATTTAGCTGAGATTGTTGTTTATCGTCTCAAACTGTCTTCGCTGAAACCGTCTTCTTCGTTAGCGTCTACGAAATCGTCTTCGTCGCAATCGTATCTACGAAATAATCTTCTCTGATATGTTGTGGTTGAGTTTGATTTATGTTGTCACTGGTTTTGATTTATATTGTGACTGATTAATTTATAATATTGTGTCTGAGTAATGTTTATATTGCGGTTGAGTTATATATTATGTCGTTGCTGAGTTTTTTTCTATTTATTATCTTGTGGCTGGGTTAGTTTTCTATTATGGTTGAGTTATATATTATGTTGTGGCTGAGTTATTTTTATTTTTTAGCTGAGTTATATATTGTGTTGTGGCTGAGTTATATATGTGTTTTATGATCAGATGAATGTTTCTGAAGATCAAGCACGAGATTACTCACCAAAACTTTACGCTGAAGGGGCTTCCAATCTAGAAAATAAAGAGATTAATCACAATATCATATGGGAGAATTCCATCAAATTAGGGAAGCAATAGGACGAGATGTGTGGGATCACCTGAAGCAGTTTCCTATTGGAATAATTGCTAAGCCAGCTGAACGCAAAAGTGTGTGGTCTGGTAGGACTGTACACTATCTACCGAAATGCCTGCATGTGCACTTTCTCCCTTCCAAGTTAACAACATTCAAAGACTCCGCAGAAGATTCATTTGTAACTTCAGTATTATGAGCATCAATCATTTGTACCGTCAATAGCCTGGTGGCATTAACACAGCCCTATTATAAATACAAAATAAAAAACGTTACGGCTGACTTATGAAATTTTACGCATGGTTTATGAAATTTTACGGCTGGCTTATGAACTATTACAGCTAACTACATGTAGTAGTTTCTCAACACCACGCGTAAGGGTGGTTGGCTGTTATTTAGCATCCTCTCTCTGGTCACCAAACCATCTGGTCATTGTTACTTGTATTGATTATAATAGTTTGACAATGTTAAGACTTCTATCATTTGACAGTGCTCTGTTCATTGATTCTGCTATGTTCGTAGTCATCATACCTTTCGCTCATGAAATGAACACGGGCCCACAGTCGGACATCAGCTCTTTGGAGGTAGCCATGAAGTACATGATTAATCGCTTCAATCTGCTCGAACATTGCAGTAAAGTCGCACATATTAAAACATCTTGATGCTTTCTTCACTAGACGAAATACATCTTTTCCTTTGTACCGTCCCAAAATTTTCTTATATAGATGGTAGGTGGAGATTCCCCGAGAAGCCAACAGATACACATTTCCAATTGCTTTCCCTATAGAGTTAAGCCTATCTGAGATTATTGCAAGACCCTCTTAGTCGGGAATCAAAACTTTTAGTTGCGTAAAAACCAGTGCACGAGTCATCATTTTCAGTGCAACCATACCGAAGGCTATTGGAAAAAATCTGAAAGTTACCGTCCTGAGCTAGTGATGTGAGAAGCGTCCCTTTGTATTTACCATTAAGAAACGTACCGTCGACAATCACAACTTTGCGCATGAAAGGAAACTCATTTATGCTCGCACCAAACGCAAGGAACATATACATAAATCTTCCAAGCTCATTGATTTGAAGACGTGTAATTGTACCCGGATTTGCCATTCTTATCATGTATAAGTAAGAAGAAAAGTTTTCAAACCCACTCTCAGGATTTCCCTCATCGATTTATCTTGCATATCTCAGTGTCCGATATAATTTCCAAAAATCCATTTGTCCACATGAAAAATGATACAAATAAGTCAACCACATCGTAGACTTAGGTCTGCCGCAGTGTTTATATAACTCAGCCGTATCTGTAATATAACCCAGCCAGTCGTTTAAATAAACTCAGTTGTATCGTCACAGATAACCCAGCCCAGTCGTATCGTTACAGATAACTCAGCCGTGTCTTTAATACCCAGCCCAATCGTTTAAATAACATAAAAGTAACTTATTAATTACCTTTACACCAAACTGATTATTAATAGCTATTTCGACACTCTTAGGTCGAACGGAGGTACCAACGTCACTGAGAAAGTCCATGTAAAACTCTCCTAAAATATCTGGTGTTGCTTGTTGAGATCGATTAGAATGCTCAGTTACAGAACACGTATGATCTGATTCGTAAATACAAATATAAAATGTCGGGGAAGCCCCTTGTGCAAAAGCACGAACACTCCAGAGACATCCATCAACCCAACATGAAAAAATGAGTTTATCCGAATTGGATACGTCTACATCAAAATCAAATAGATACCTCACTGTAAGAAGTTTCAGTAGTCTCTCCAAATCGACTTTACTATCGTATCGTTGACCTACCGCAAGGTTTAGAGAAGATATCTCCAACCTTAGAACCTCCGGATTCCTTTTAGATCCACTCATCAACAAGTTCTGAGATCTCTTCTTAGGAGGTAGCTTCGGTGAATCTTCATTTTGTGTTGGAGACTCACCGTATGAGCTGAAGTTTTCATCTTTAGATGACGCACCATACGAGTCCCCAAGCATATCAAATCGGCTTTTGAATTCATCATATTTTTCGTCTTCTTCGTCTACTTCATCTTCTTCTCCACCTACTTTGTGTTTTTCTCTTTCCACTTTACTAGAGCAGTCATTCTCATTGTCGTCGAGTTTCTCCTCCAAACTAAAATCCTCGTCAGAATCTTCGTATCTAGATTCAACTTCTGAGACTTCTACTTCATAGCTAAAACTGAATAAACTTTTACTCTTCTCTCTCACTCCGTCATTCCGACTGATTTTGCCATCCTTGTTCTATGTAATCTCCACACAGAGACGTAGCTGATCAATTTTCCTTAGGCTTAGAAAACCTCATAATCGTCTACTATTGGAGACGTAAACTTGTGGAGTGTCGTGCACCATTGTTTTCAAAGTTTTATTCGAGAACATGTAGCTCAGCTGAATCTGATGCCTTAACTCATTCAATCTGTAATCATCAAGTATTGACTTTGCGAGTTCCTCGTGTGTTGTTTTCTCATTTATATCCTGAAATTTACACCCTTTACTGTCGGCGTTGAATACATATATGTTTTTCTTATTCCAGTTACCATAAACAATGATTCCATGATCCATACGATTTTAGAGAAAGATGAAGAATGAAGAATAAGAAACAGTGTAACATAAACATTTATTTTACTGTTGTAACGTTACTAATGACATGGCAAATAAAAGGTGATGACATGGAAAATTAATAAGTTAGACACCAAACAAACACATAACTAAGCCTTATTAAATCAATCATCAAGTACAACGTTAATCAGCTGAAACGTGAATATTATTTCAGTAATTAATCTTCCACTTATAAATTTACCATAATATGGAAGCAAAATCTTAAGTCAGTCGTATCGTTAAGTAAATCAGCTATCAAATGAATGTTATTCTAGCAATTAATCTTTCACTAATAAGTCACCGTAATTAAGTTGAGTTTACTGTTAATCCAGTCTATTACGGCTGACTAAATATAACTCACCCGTAATAATCTCCCATAAGTCAGCCGTTATTTTAAAAACTCAGCCAGCCAATGATCATTAACTCAGTCGGCAAAGCATAACTCAGTCGCATCTTAACTACAACTCGGTCAAATTTTCGACAAATCACCCCACCGATGTACAAGTCAGCCATAACTTGTGTACGTAAGTCAACCATTATCCCATAAATCAACCAGATTTCTATAAGTCATTCGTCACTAACGGCTGACTTAGGTTTGTAAGTCAGCCTTGTTGTTTAACTCAGCTGCAACGTAACCATTACTTAGCCGTAACGCATTTTGCATCGCTTTGTAGTTGAATTCATCAATCCACGTCAACTATTTTCTACGTGGCGTCGGTTTTTTGCTTACGTGGCATTAAAAAGTAAGAGCATTCTTGTAAATATGTTTTTGTCACAATATAATAAAAAGGCACGCTGTATATTAAAAAATGACAGTAATAAAAAAATGTTGTTGTTCGAGTCAACTTTCCAATAATATATAGGGAATGTGAGATCAGATTTGCCATAGACACAACGTAAATTTATTTAAGCTGTAAACACTAATGTATTCGAATACGAAAGAACGAGAATGTTTGTGAAAGGGTTCATTTTTCAAGCAAAAATGTGTTTCCATAATATAGAAAATAAGTTCTCAGTAGTTGAAGAATCTGAGGATTGAACAATGTTTAAAACAAAGGAACACAACAAGCGTAAGAAAGGCGCAGAAGATCTCTCGAAGATAAGATCCCAAGATTTGGTATTTGTCCGATTCTTTAACCATGTTCAAAGGAGGAAAAAGAAGACAGGAACACCTGAATATTCCTAAAAAATGTGTTGCCTTTCCTGTTATTTCTCATTTCAGTGCAATCAAGGGATCAGAGAGCTAACGCAAGAAGAACTAGGTTAGAAGAGGCTGCACCAGAATAATTAATTTTGGTTTCCTTAATGACGAATCATCTTCAGTGTTCTTCTAATAAATGGACCTATCATTTTCAAAGAACGTTATTCCGTGGCACCCACTATTTGAGAGGGTTCAAATCTCTGATTATGCCACAGTACAAAATCTTAGTACTGTGTGTTGTCTGAGATTTGTCTTATTGTCTAATTATTGGAATCATGTTCTCACGTACACCTACACCGACTAGCTAAAGCATCAATATAAATAGGGTTTAGTACTCACGAGAAGATGTTCCTTTTTTTTTCTATAGAGATGCTCAATATAGACCAGTAAATGTGAAGATTACCTGAAGTTGCTCGAGAAGCCTGAGACCAATAATGGCAAATATTCGCTTCTTAATCATCGAAAAGACATGTCAATTAACTACTAATCCAAGAGGTGCAAAGAGGAACTCTAATACATAATTACATCGCAATCACACAAGATGAATAGTAAAACACAAGGTTAACCATCACATGCTTTTTGAGTAGTATCTGATACGATAGGGGTTTAATTCGACCCTAGTGCTCATAATGATGATAAGATCCTAAATGCTGAAAGAGGCAAGGGAGGGTCCAATATTTACTGTACGGACACTATCAAGAAAAGGAAGCATCCTAATTTACTATGTAAGAGAATATCTCAGTTCTACTAACTATTAGCTATACCTTCTAAGGGATCATACTCTAATGATGATGATCATCATCAAAGCAGCTTCTTTCCAAAAAAAAAATTGTCCCGTCACTAAAATATATGTGGTTGCTAAAAGAATATTGGGTCACACTAAGAATCTCTCCTTTCAAAAGTTATATTCCTCCAACTGGCTTATATTCTTTTTCCCTCCTACATATAAGGAGCTCCACACTCCCTTCAGCTTAACACAAACCAACCCTGATCTTCTTCTTTAATACAAACCCAACTTCTAAAAACTGCTCTACACTTCCACATTTTTCACACTAATGGCTTCAAACTCTATCAGCACTTCCCGGAGCTCTAACTCGTCATGGACAGCTAAACAGGACAAGCAGTTCGAAGTGGCTTTGGCTACATACGACAAGGACACTCCTGACCGATGGCAAAACGTGGCAAGAGCAGTTGGTGGGAAATCAGCTGAAGAGGTGAAAAGACGCTATGAATTGCTCATTAGAGATGTGAATGAGATTGAGTCAGGACGCTACCCACAACCTAGGTACCGTAACACTAACTGAAGCCATTGAATATTCCTCTTCTAAAAAAATAACTACATGCCTTGACATCCACAGATGAAGACGTTAAGAGCATTTATATGTAAAAGAGAATTCGATGTCATTGCTTATATTATATTGTCTTTTATTTATTTCTTTTCGGTTTCCAACTATGTAATAATCTCTCCATTCCATCCTATTCTTATCTAATGAAACTTGAGTTTATATAGTAATAGACTCTGAACAAACTCTCGACTATGGATTAAGGCCATCTTTAACCCGGGTCTCTTAAGATGGGGTTCTTAATTTTTTTGTCCTCTTTTTAATTTTTTTTTTTTTTTTTAACATTTTTCCGGATAAGAGACGCCTAAGGCCATCTTTAACCCGAGTCTCTTAAGATGGGGTTCTTATTTTTTTTGTCCTCTTTTTAATTTTTTTTTTTTTTTTTTTACATTTTTCCGGATAAGAGACGTCTCTTATGTCTCTTATTTAAGAGACGGTTCTTAAGTTTTCTTAGTTAAAATTAAGATACGGTCTCTTAAAAAATAAGAACCCCTTGTTAAGAGACATGCATTAATCCTGCCCTTATGTCTCCTATTTAAGAGACGGTTCTTAAGTTTTCTTAGTTATAATTAAGAAACGGTCTCTTAAAAAATAAGAACCCCTTGTTAAGAGACCTGCATTAATCATGCCCTAAGCATATGAATCAGAAGATCAAGTTTATCTTGGACGTTTTATGGAAACCATCAAACCAAGTTGCGTAGCATGAGATCAATAAACAGAATATTTCACACTGAAACCAAGTAAAACAAATCATTGATGTGAAATTAAAGAGAAGAAAAACAATGTTTTCGAATTTAAAATAGGAATGTTACTAGCTTAAATCCAGTTAGAAGTTCAGTGTAAAAGGAGGATAGCTTCCATATCTTTTTAACTTTTAACTCTTGAAATGCGTCTGTAGTATAATGGCTGTTAGAAAGGGTAAAACCAGTTTATTCCCTTTAGAAAAAATAAATACAAAAAAAGAAGAAGAAATTCTTTTACTATAAATGGTGACACATTTAAAAGGAAAAAAAAACAAAGGGAAACATAATCTTTCTCAAAATTTATACCATTTAAAAAAATTAATTTAATATTAAGACATGTTTTTCTTCATTCCTCCAAATTAATTCTTGATAAAAGAAATATTTTAACCAAAATTGCAGAGGAACAATGAACGAGAAAAAATAATATTAAATATTTTGAATTTATTTAATTAATATTTCAAATCAATTTTTTTATGGAAGTTTCAGTTCTACCACAAGTCTAATATCGCTTTTCAACTTTACCATTCATAAATGATTATTTTCAAAAAATACCTTAAGTTTATGATGAAATAGATTATACTAAATTTTTTAAATATTTATAAAATATTTAAAAATTCAATCACATCCATTTAACACTAAACCCTAAACAATAATCACTAAAGTGTAAACCAAAATTTTAACCAAAATGTTAATATATTTTTGATTGAAGGTGTTTTTGAAAAGTGATATTTAACTTGTGGTATTCTTAGCAATTTATCTTGTTTTATTTATTTTATTTTTCATTTTATTTTTAAAATAAATAATATTATAGTACCAATCACTACAAAACTTCTTTTACAAAAAAAAATCATATTCATTTTTAAAATTTATTTATTCATTTCCTTTTCACAATTTATTCACTTTTCATTCAGTTTTTCATTTTGATAGTCACCAATGAAAGCTTTTGAATATTTTCATGAAGAAATTTAGCCTCTAAGATCCTTAAAATCTAAATTCTTTATAATGTGGGTTCTAAAACATTGAAAAGGAAAAGTTGAAGTTTATTCTGTCTCAAAAACCTCTTTACCGCCGCCCATCCCCAAAAATAAAAACGTAAAACATAAGCCAAAATAAATAAATATTTGTTAAACTTAAGAGATAATTCAAAGTTTATTCTTTATGATGAAAAAGCGTGGAATCCTCCTTGTTAAACTGATAAAAAAAAAATTAAAAGCTTAAATTTGGTAGATAAATATTAATATATTTTGCATCACGGGTTGGTGGACTATATATATATATATATTCTGTATGAATATATGGTTTATGTCACATCCATATTTATGAATATATGTAGTATTGGATAGTCATTTCCGTATTGCATGAAGAAATATAAATTATGCTTACAGTGTTGTAACTTTTGAATAATCAGAAGTATTAAGAAAATCACTTTTTATCTCTTTACATATTTTCGCCAATGCCTCTCTCTCTCTCTACAAAAGTAACATTAACCTCATTAAAAATATTAAAAAAATTATCATAAATTGTTTTAAAAGATTTACGATTTTACTAGATTGAGAAATCTTAAAAAGGAGCAGAATTTTATACCCGTAGAGAGAAGATAATACTAAGATTAGATAAACTATTACAGAGAGAATTATTATAAGAGGGAGAAGAGAATGTGTGTTTTCGACGATTGTCATATGTTTATGCAACGATTACTTCCATTCGCTTTTGCCGAGTTGCTTCCAACAAATAATCACTTGCAGGTAAATATTTTGATAAAATAATATTATATGTTATGATATGGGGTTATTTTTGCAATATATAACTATTTGAGCATTTTTGGGGACTTGAGCACGCATAACTTCAAGGAAGATGTCATCCAACAACTTCATGAGAACATTCTGATCTTAATCTGCAACCTAGAGAAGATATTTCCTCCTGCATTTTTGACGTCATGGAGCATCTAATTATCCACCTCCCGTGTCTGTTAATTATGAAGTGTATATATTGAAGCTATTAATTTTGCAATATGTATGTTAATTATAAATTATGGTTTTTTCAGCTTATTTGTTAATTGAAGAAGCAATACCAAGAATATTTGCAACTGATATGGAGAAACGAAAAGATCAACACTTTGTCAAGTGTTTAAAGACTCATGTAATTATATGATTACTCAAATATTGACGTTTGTCAAATGGATAACACTTTAGTATAATATGCATTTCTAATGTTGTTATTTTTTGTAGGTTTATTATGATGATGATCCAAACTACCCCGTATGGTTTCACGATTTGGTTCTAGGTCCAATGGCAAAAGTAATCACATCACCTATGTATTTCACACGAAGTTTTACCTTGCACGCATAAGGGTATGTAAGATGGCGGGCAATAAGTAACTACGAAATATGTGTGACAGGTGAAACAGACTTTTATGGGATTTTTTAAGAGATTATTGAAGTTGAATTTGCGGGGTAACTGAAGCTGAAGTGCGTTATCTTTAAATATGATTGGTTCGACCCCGTTGTGAATTGAGGTATTCGGTTTAACAAATTCGGTGTTGTCGATGTAAATTCTGGAAGAAGATACAACAAATTCGACCATGTCATCTTAGCTTATCAAGCCGACCAAGTTAGCTTCATTCCATACCCTCGCCTTAGAGTTTCCAAAATAACTTGGTTAGCGGCTATCAAAATTACTCCTTGTGGACAAATAGTTACTCGAGAAGAACCACTTTTGGAAAAAGAAGCATGTATCACTGAAATTGAGGTACCTGAACAATAAACCGATGGCATTTTTCTCATTGACCAGGATAACCGTCAATATGAAGATCTTCCCGATGATATGACGGATGAATCAAGTGAAGATGAGTTTGGTGAAAATGATTATGATCATTGTACTGATATGAAGACTCGGTGACTCAGAATGATGTAAAATATTTTTTTAATGTTTAAATATGTTTCAGATTTCATGCATGTGTGTTATTCGGTTGGACTAAAATACTTGTTAGTTCGGATTTAGAGATTTAATTGGAGTTTAGGGATTAAATTGGAGTTTAATTAATCATATAATTGAAATTTCAGGTTTAAGGAGATTTAATTAAGGGTTTAGGGTTTTTATTTGATCACAAACAAAAAAAATTAGAGTTTAGGGTTTAAGGGAAATGGAATGATGAGTAAAAGAAAGATATGATGTTATAAAAAAGTGACTTTGGGGTTTAGGAATTTGATTTTCAGGGTTTTAGATACATTCCTAGTAATTTCATCGATATACAAAACATATAATAATTTCATCAACAATCCCCGAGCATAACATGCCTCTTTGTAAGACTCATAAACCACATCTTTATAGGTCTTAAGATCATCAAAACTGGTAGGACCTTTGACATAGTTCAACAGTACTCTCAGAAAATAAGAACTTTCTTGCTTACGTGGGGCATAATTAATTCTTCCAACACTGAACCCTTTTTTCCTTCTATTGAACTTCTTCTAGCTCTTCGAGTATGTATAATAGTTGGGAATCTGAATATATGTAAGAGTCCGAGCAAAGGCATCAACCTTACACAACTCAAACCAAGCCAAGAATATTGTGTTTTCGATGAGTTTACGACCAAAAACTTCCTTTAATTTGTCATTCCCTTTGAAGATAATGTTTTGTTTTTCTCGTAGATGAAATGAAAGCTTCTCAACCGCAGTCGATCTATAATGTATAGGAAATTTAAAAATCCTCCGAGATCCTTCACAAGTAGAAACATATCTACAAAAAACATACATATAGAAGTTAGAAAATCATATTAAAAGCACACTAATCGTGATACAAATGAAGATAACCGACATCATTAAATAATGTACATGCAATCAAAGAATTCCCTTATTTCATTAATTTTTATCTCCCCATTCTGTTTCAAAACAGCGCCTTCGTTCTCTGCTGCTGAGTTCGGTATAGTTTGATTTGCAACTGCTGTTGAATCCACTTGTGACCCTGGTGGTTCGACAACTACTATTGCACGGTCCGTTCCTTTATTAATGTATTTAAATAAATACTTAATAGAACCAGTTTGGTTGCACCACTCTACATTAATGTGATCTCGGTAACGAAGAGAGAGTTTCTTGTTGTAAGGGATGGCCCATTTATTATCACATTTCAAACCATTCTTCTCCACATAAGAGTTAAACAACTCACGTCTTCTATAAACTGGGAATCCATCTTTCTTCACATATGTATTGTCCGCGACTTGTTTAGGAAAATTTTTCTGACACTTTCCATTTTCCATACATGGCAAATTAATATTAGCAGCTCCACACGGACCATGAATCATCATATCCTTAACAACATTGTAAAGAGTTGAATCAAATTCTTTATCAGGGATCTCTGTTGATATGATTTTATCAATGTCTTCTGTTTTGTGTAACTTGTAGCATGGTTGCATAAATAGGAGAATGTGAGCATGTGACAGACCTCTTTTTTGAAACTCTACGGTGTACATAGCTGAAATAGAAAGAAAAAAAGAAAAAAAAATTAGTAAACAAACGATTTTTAACAACAAAAACAACAACTTCTACTTTTCATAAAATGATTAAATAAGAAAGAGTAGAAACCAAACTTACATGAAGTTGTCTTTCCTAGAATATTCTTCTTTGTTAAATCATTCATCAAACAATCGAGTTTCATCTTAAACATCCGACAAACAACATCCGGTCTGTCTTCTGATTTCAAGCCTCTTTTTTCAAGAAATCTTGTAAGTTCAAGCCATTTTGGATTGCAAGTGAATGTGATGAAAAGGTCTGGAAAACCAAAATGTCTACAAATGGCCATAGTGTCCAAGTACATATTCTTCATGTATCGTGGACCCCCTGTGAAGGTAGCTGGTAGAACAAATTGTTGACCTTGTTCATTCATATCTGTGTTCCCCGCATTTTCAGACTCCTTGATAAAGTCGTAAGAATCTGAGCGCAAGCATGTCTGATTAAGCTTCAAATACCTCAGCATGTTAGATTCTATTGTAGTATAGGCATCCACTATGAATTGTTGAAATAACCTTCTTGAGTGAAGCAGAACATGTTACTCATTAGCTCTCTCCTGAATCCGGAAAGCAAAAAACTGCCTCATACTAATAGTATCTTTTTAAGTTTCTTTGAAGCCTCTGTGACACCATTTTTAATTCCAACTCTGAAACCATCTTCACCATACACAAATAATAAAGGATACTGAAGTGCTAGATAGGAAATATGAATCTCATCGATCCTTGTAAGTCGCCCAGACTTATGCTGTAGAACAATATCACGCTTATCCATGCCTAACTTAAAATCCCCAGGAATCAAAGCAGCTACCTCAGATGTTGTTGGCATGTTATATTTCCTATCATCTTTATCACTTCTACTGACAATTCGCATATGGAAAGTCTTTTTGGGATTCATTTGAAATCTCTCTTTAGCTGATCGAAACTGAGCAACATATGGGTTCACAACATTCAACATATTGATAATAGCTTCAATATTTTCCTTCTTCAAACCGTGTTCATTACTCTTTGATGAGTTGTTTCTGAATTTTCTGTAAAACATACAAAATATAACAATTATTTAGTACTTTTACAACCAAATTTTGTAATAACTTAACCTTATTGTTGACAACAGGCTGTTAGTTACCTCATAGCATTAGATCAGTTTTCTACTTCGTTCTCTGTGTCAACAATGTATAGCTGTCCAAACTTGGCATAGTCTCCTTCATTAGGTGCTAGACTTCCCAGCAAATGATAGTTTTCACCATGAAGCACTAACATTTGGGGTCCTCGTCCCTTTTTAATAGATTTATCTACTTTCCCACAAATAGAAGTGAATGAGAAAATCATATTATATAATCTGGTATTCTTTTGATAATGCTTGCTAAGCTTATCATTTCCTATAAGAAGTCTCGTTAGAACATCAGGGGGTTTCTTTAAAAGTGGCAACTTGACCTGACCTTGCATGCAACACAATGTAAATATAGGTTTTCGTCTATATTTGCTCTTATTGATGCGTTCACCATACCACATGATAGCTCCACAATGAATACAAGTATAAGATGGGTCACCTTCGTCAACGTAATCTGTTTTATAAGAAAAAAATAGTTAGGAAAACATATTCGACATTTAAGAAGAACTTGAGTAATTAAACCAACCATCTTCTTTGGGTGAAACTGGTTTCACTTTTTTTCACATCAGAGAAGCTTTTTTTAAACAACGCTGCCAGAAAACTAACTCGTTCATATTGGTTCCCTTTCTCTGCTTCCTGCTCAATAGATTGTTCATCCTCTGAATTATCAGTGTCAGAACTTTCTTGACTACTACATTCGAATTCCAAATCACTATATTCATCCATGTTTCTTTGAAAACCTGCAAAATATTTTAAAAAAAATTAGTATCACACATGAAACTCATCATTAATAATAGTAGGTACGGGATCACCTTCATTCTCTGGATCATCTCCTGAAACTTCATGTTCTAATTCAGCTCTTGACGTTATTCTCGTGTTTTTGTTTGTCAAAATAGGATTTGATGTGTCTTTTCTTTCAAACGTGACTTGACTTGAACATGACATTGTTACTCTACATGGGATGGCTGCATAGTAATTAATTATAAGTTATAACAATTATAACTTTGGCAGTATTTACGACATATCTTTATTTATTTGAATCCTTTTACTGTGATGCGGGTTGTAGTGATTTTCTTTGTCAAAACAAACTACACCAAATAACAATTAAGATGGTTGTTGAATGAAAACAAAACTTAGTACACCAACTTCGAATCAAATATATACTATAAAACCTCGTTTGTTTATAGGATTTGATGTTGTTACTTGCGCTTGGAACCTTGATGCAAAGTCCTTGTTGGTAATATCATTCAATAGTCTTGAAAAAACACTACGCAAAGGTACATCTTTTGTTTGGGAAGAAACGGTTCTCTGTTTGGATCCAGTATCTGTATGTTTCCTGTTGTCATCAGCTTCAAGAGGAGGTAGATGCTTTCTTTTCATTCTGGACACAAAGTGTTAAGTAGTTAGAAAAGAAAAGAAAATGTTCTTACTACAAACTATGACACAATCTATTGTTGTTATCGTCATTTCTTTAGAGGAATAGTAGAGAGACCTTAACAACAGTTTGATATAGGTTTGTAACCATTCAATGACTGCTCCACATTCAGAGACTTAAGCTGATGAGTTAAACTTTTTCAAGTGTTATCCGCCAAAATTATTTAGATTACGTAATGGCGGGATGATAAAAAAACTTGAATGAGAATTAGATTAGTTAAGATTCTTTACATTAACATAATATTTTAACCGATACAATATATAGTTTAGATACAATTAGATTAGTTAAGATTCTTTACATAAGTCATAATTAATTATTCTAGTTTAGATACAATATAAGAATGATAGAAACTATCTTAACCGATTTTGTTTAGAATATGCCATTGTTTCTCAAAACTGATATTTGAAATTTTTATATATTACAGATTTTTATTTTGATATTTAATGGATTCTATATACGGTTAACATATAATATTTATTTGATATGTTACAGGGTTTTCCATGCCTTTAACATGAAGTAATGCCCCAAGGATCATTAACCGGAATCCAACTAAATAATATTAAAAGTAAGTTTATGTTTTACCATTCTTTGATTTTGGTTAAAAAATAGTTTAATGCAACTGTTGATTGATATATAAAGATTTTTGAGTTGATCAAAAATAGTTAATAGGCTAAATATTTCGACAAACTAATAAGATTGTTATGGATAACTTGAAAAAAAAATAAGGCTCCATTTGCTTTATTAAAACTCATCTTTATTGATAAATCCAAATAACAACGACAACTTGAAATCATCCAAATAACAACAAATTAAGAAACCTAAACAAAAATAACAACTTGAAATCAACCAAATAACGTCATTGTAAAAAAAAAACATGTTTTTCACCACAAAGTGTCCACCAAATACCAAAACCACTCATCCTCTAACTACTATCCAACATTCTTTTCCACCTTGATAATCTTAGAGCATTTCTTCTTTGAAGTAGAAGAAAGGTCATCAATATCACTGTCTCCTCTTCGTTTTGAAAGTGGAGTTGAAGAAGAAGATGTGTAGTTTTCACTTTCAATGCTGATAAAAGACACCTAAAAATCAATTAAAGCATAGTAAAGAAACCATTTATATATGATTGATACAATTTATATTGACGGAAATGTTTTTAACACACTTGTCCTGAAGAATGATCAGAAGATACAATGTTGGTATGTGTGTTTTCATCTTCTGATATTATTTCATCAGCAGCCCAAGTCTTCCCAATATTAAAAATACCGGCTCCATAGTCGACATTGTCTTTGTTCACATAAACACCAAATTTGAAAGTTTTCCTAATAAGATCATTAATAACATCAGTCAAGTCTTCTGGATCCTTAACCTAAATAGAAAAATTTAAAACATTATAAAACTAATGAAACCAATCCATACTATAACAATTATACAATATATTTAAAACTTATATATCTACCTCTTCCAGAGAACTACCTAGAAGCACATCAGCACTTACTCCCAAAATTGGTTCAGCAATAGTATCAAGCAGCATCACTTTAGTTTCACCGGTTTCATCCTTTATAAGGAGATGTAGTTTAAACCTTATCGGAAACCAAAAAATAATGAATTCATAGTAGATAATAAGTCACGATGTAAAAGCTTAAGAAACATACTTTGGTGCAACATTGATCTTGAACTGATGACATGTATCACAACGCCACATATGTTTCACATGCACCAAATCCTTCTTAGTAATGTTAGTCACCTTTTTGTAGTTGCATTTAACACAACCAAAATAATACCATGCCCAGTCTGTGTCTATTGCATAAACAGTTGCCTTAATTATGCATTTCTCGATCTACAAATATAAAGTAGTGTTAATAAGTTGATAAATTACATAAGAAATGTCTTAATGAAAAATGTTAACATAACCTCAGTTGCCATCAATATATCCAATATGGATCTCTCTGGATAAAGATATCATTTATCAGTTTGGCGCTTGATTCCTTTAGGTTTCACAACCTCACGTATACCAGCAGGGAGAGCAAGCTCATTATTTGGCAACCTAAATATTAACAAAACTATTTAATATAAGTTAATGTATTAAGTATACTACAATATTATGAGACTATAATAAAACTTACATTCTTAGATAATCTTGCACATCAAATCCGACTGGATTTATCACCACACTAGAAGTTTCAAATGCATTTGTTATCTGGACTTGTCCTACAACAAATGAAAATATATTTGAAGTGGTTAAAATCAGATTAGAAATATATAATCTTAAATCGTTTATTAGAGGCTTACCCTTGTAAACATTGATTTTAGCAAATCTCACTAAACAAAGAATATTGTTGTCATCACCAATTTTGTAAGCAGATAAAACTTGTTCAGCAAAACGACCCCATAGACAACATGCTATATGTTGATCACTGTTTACATATGAAAAATCCCAAAATTATAAAACATAAGTTTGATAAATATAAATTTAACTTTAGTTATATATTGTAACTTACTTTGTATTTGTTAAAGTAAGTTTGAGCTTCTTCCTTTCTTTACCAAGCACTTGCACAACTTCAAGATCTCCAATATCAATAGCTTGACCAATAACATCTACAACCATATAACATGCCTTTAAAATTAGTTTACATAAATTAAAGCATTTGGACTACTATCTTCGACAATTATGATTTACCAATCAAAAAATTTGAATCAAGACTTCCGTTAATGATTTCTTGGGAAGGTGTTAATGACAAAAAAATATCATCATTTTCCAGAGAAGATTCTGTGACATTCGAATTGCCTATGATGGAGAGCTTGTATTTATGGCTTGTAGGTCGGTATTTTCCGGTAGCTGGGTTAACGGAGAAATTCTCAAGGAACCTCCATTGTCCAACCTGCAACTTCTTAACACGAGCAAGGAAGAGCCTCTTGCAGGTACAATGTATCTTAACACCCTACAATAACAAATATGAATAGTTCAGTTTACACGTTTGCAATAACTTTATAGAATAAAAGTTTTAAAAATAAACACACATACCGTCTTATCTGCAAGTATGAACTCAAGAGACTCTCCACCAGAATAAGATGAATGTTGTGTCCACGAATGAAGAACTTTGACTTCAACCTTCCAAGTAGTTTTATATGGCTTAACATTGTTCAAGAGAGTGATACTGTTGTAAGCAACCATAGCCATATTAGTGTCTCTTTTTCGTGAGGTGTAGAAATTTGTTGAGGTGATGAATAATTATTTATAGTGATTTGGGTACTAAATATTAGGTATATCGAGGATCTAAGGGTATTCCAATTTTCATATTTTATTGGCTTGTTAGCATATTCCCTATATTAATATTTTGTACGAACTGTTAGGGGTAGTTAATATATGAAATCCTATGAATATAGATAAGAAATTTTCAAAAAAATCTAGATTATAGAATCTATTTGTTAGTTTTTAATATCTAATACACGTTATTTTAGATTTGATCAAATCTATTTTTAATGTAGTTAGAATATTCTCAATAGTGATTGTATTAGAGTAGATATTTAGATTAAAAACATTCAATCATAGTATGGAATATACGTGTATTAGTTATCATTATGAAATATACGTGTATTAGTTTAATCATTTCATACTAAATATTTTTTATTCATTTCATTTCGTGTATTAGTTAAAGTCTAGTATGGAATATATGTGTATTATTTTCTCAATAATGATTGTAATTAGAGTAGATATTTAGATTAATTAAAACATTAAGGTTAAAGTCTAGTATGGAATATACTGTGCAACATATATATATTAAGGTTAGAGTCTAGTATGAAATGATTAAAAAATATTTTATCATTAAGTAACGTCTAATGTAATATTTAGTAAGACTTTAAAAAGGGTCCAAATTTAAATCACAACTTGTAACAATAGATAAAAAATAGGATCCTAATTTAATAGATTAGATATTGGCTTGTTGTGCGACATCCAACACAATTTACAAGATATATATATATATCATAAGACGTATAACTAGGTTTAGGATAATTAGTAATCTATAATTTATTCTATTAGTTATTAATAGAAATATTTTTAAGATTTTTTAATAGTTATATCTATATACTAGGATTTTTTCTGTAGCTTACGCAGAAATAATAATTTCAAAGTTTATTTTTTGATAATATATACCAGATTTAAAACATAAATAAACATTCATCATTACTATATTTCAAAACTTGAAAAATTAATTTTGTAAAAAAATTTTGCCTTAATATAAACATGCATAAATAAAATTATACATGTCATAATTTTCATTATATATATATATATCTTAATAAAGTTGAACTACCACTATGAACTGACGTTTAACATTATTTTTTAATTACACTTAATATCACTAGAAACTAATTAATCTTAACTTGTAACATTAATTAAATTCAATAAAATCTTCCTTAAATACGACCAATTAATTTTATTTACGGTAAACATTAGTAACGGTTTCAAGTGACAAATATCATAACAAATTACTCCTTAAAGTACTCAAGTAATTAATTTTATATGTATATTGTATATATATATTAATGCATATATAGTATAAAATAATTTTTACCATTTCGTAAATATTAAAACATATCAGCTTTTTCTATCCAAAATAAGTAATTTTTTATATTATTGTATATAATAACTATTTTCAAAAATTAAATATTAATGTAAAAATAATATAAAAATTATATAAAATAAATAACAATTCAAATAGTTATGTAATTATTGTATCACTGATAAATTTATATGTGGTAAAATTTCAAAGATACAAAACAACATTCGAAACAAATAATAATCTAATGCTAATCTCATAATATTTATGTACAATAATATGTATTGCATTCCCTCTATTTCATTTTAAGTATCATTTTACCTTTGTGTACACAGATTAAAAAAATAATTAATTTTGTACATTTTCTATATAAAAACATAATTACATATACACCTAACCATATTTTAACCAATAAAAAAATAAATTGCAGTATAAAGTTAATAAAGTTTACATCGAAAGTTAAAAATGACAATTATTTAGTAGCAAAAAACTTCTCTACAACGATATTTAATATGAAACGGATGAAGTATGTAAAAACAAATAGTTTCATCGGTGTGGGATCAAAAGATAAAATCTTAGTATAATTTTAGGGGGCTTATTGAATTAATGATTTATGAAAATTCAATTTGAGTAAATCCAAGAAAATTCGAGATTTGAGTAAATGCTAAAAAAATTTGTTACAAGTTTTATATGTTTTTGAAACAATTTCAGAGTTTTTGAAAACATCTTTTAAATTTTAAATATTTATTTAAATAATTTTTTTATTTTTAAATTATTATAATTTGATATTATTATCACTTGATAAAATATATAATTATAAAAAATAAAAATTAATTTTAAGCAAAAATTAAAGGAAATTTCTCATTTTAAAAAAAATAATCAAATATCACCCTAGGAGGTGGTATTTCAATTCGTTGTTTTTACACTATAAAATATTATTCAGATCCCATCAAATACTATTTTATGGATTTTGTCTATTTTCCAATAAACTGAAATTTGAGAGAATTTATACGAAAGACTAATTCAATAATCTCGAATTTCATATAAAACTTAGAAATGTTATATACAATAAGATGAGATTTGAGAAAAAAAATTTCTCGAATCATAAAATCCAATATTTAAAAATGAAATAGCGACTTTGTTGAGTGGCCAATTTAATTTGGTTTAGTTGAAATTGAGGACATATTTAAAAATAGCGACTTTGTTGAGTGGCAACATTAGGGCATGTTTATTGCAGGTCTCTTAGCATGGGGTTCTTAGCTTTTCTAAGAGACGTTTCTTAACTTTTAACTAAGAAAACTTAAGAACCGTCTCTTAAATAAGAAATCTAAGAGACGTTAGGAAAATGAAAAACGTGAAATTATAAGTTAAGAACTCCGCCTAAGATACCATGGATAAATATGGCCTTATGCTTGTTGTGACGGATTTATCGAAGGAGGAAAGACGTGCATATCCTTGTTATCTCTTGCGACGGTCAGATTTAGAGTAGTGTTCGTTGTCCTATTTTGATTTAGGTTTCTCTGGCTGGTTTTCAAGGATATGGAACTTTGTCTCAATGCACCTAGTGTGGAGGTTTGATGGTCAAAAAGCTGGGTCTTCATCATCATCCGGAATTTGTGGTCTGCGTTTCTTGTGGCTCGTGAGGTTGTCGTCGGAGCATTATCTCTAGTGTGCGTTAATCTCTTTGGTCCTCCTCCTGTGTATCTTTTTGCTTGTGTAACGACCCATATATTGGGGCCCAGCTAGTCCCAATTATTCAGCACAGAACCCTTCTTTAAATATTAGTCTCTTGCAGTTTTTTTTTCTACAAAAACTTAAGCGCGTCGAATCTCTGTAGAAATTGAGCCGTCAAGGAGATCTGAAACCGACCAGCCCCAGCCACTGTCGCGAAAGTTGAGATAATACATTTCACCACCGGTAACCGTCGAAGGTAACCATCGAAACCGTCGACACCTTTGTTTAAGTTTTGAGCGATTGGTAAATTGATCATAAATCTCTAACCGTGTGGTTTTTCCCGAATCCAAGGCCACCATCATGTTCGTGACAACGAGACGAGTCCGGAGCTCCAAGATAGGCCACCGCGCAAGCGCCCTCACGCGCATCCAGAAGATCCGCGCGTGAATCTCACGCGCCGACACAGACCAGGCGCCACTGCGCGTGATCCTCACATTCCACCGTCTCCGACCACCGTTCTTTGGATCCGCTGTCTCCGACCACCGTCTGTTTTCCACAGGGAAGCCGTTGCTGGTGAATTTTCCGGTAAGCCATGCGACCGGTCACCGGTGACTCAAGGACTCGGCTAAGTCAACTCAGAGTGTCAACTCGCTGACCGGTCAAGCCAATTTGGTTTAACAATTGAATTCGGTTATGTTGGTTATTGAAAATTGGTTTCGGTTAGGATTAAACCGGTTTGAAATTGATTTGAATCTGGTTCAATTGAAATCAAATCCGGTTAAGGAAAACCGGTTGGTCCAATTCAATTTCAATATGGTTAAGGGTTGACCGGCTTGTGTCAGAGTTGACCAGGTTGACCTTTGACCAGCGGGTTGACCTTTTGACAAGATAACTGGTTATCCATTTTTTATCGTTCGAAGGGCGTTCTGACTCGATTTTTCGCCCTGATTTGAGATTTGGAGTCTATTTGAGCAGCATGAGTTCATAGATACCACTTCTCCACATTTCTAAGATGAGGTCTATTCCGTAAATCATGTTACTAGTGTAGAATTCTTTTTATCGTCGTTTAGTTTTGAAACATGTTTCGTCTGATTGAATCGAGTCTTGTGTGATAGTTAGAATTCCATGTAAACCGCAATTAGGGGTCTAGAGGATTAAAATTGATATGGATTGAGTGATGTTAAATGATGCTATATATATACATATACATAATTATGAGTATGGACTATGTGACGAGGGCGGCGGTTCAGAGAAATATGGAATAGCGACGCTTATGAGGGTGGAGGTTCAGAGAGATCTGGATTAGTGACGCTTATGAGGGCAGCGGTTAAGAGAGATATGTACTAGCGACGCTTATGAGAGTGAGGGTTCGGAGACATCCGGGCTATCAATGCATATTGGAGGGCGGGGGCTTAGAGAAGTCTCGGCTAACGGCACTTATTTTTGTGGGGCGTGGTGCAGAGATGTTTGCATTCAACGCTTATTGGTTACGAGCGGGGGTCCAGAGATGTTTTATCTAGCGACGCTTATTATGATATTGTATATCCGTATGAGGAGAATGCGGGGTTTATGAGCTAGTTATGCACTATCAGCGCATTGTTTGTTATGTGTGATGCTTTAGGCGTCGTGTATGTTCATGCTAGAGCTAAACTTCCATAGTGGAAATTCTAGTTAATTAGTTAGTGGTTTGCGTGTCTAGCATCTCACACCTCATTGAGTAAAAGGATGTTGTGCAGGAGACATGTATTACTGAGGAGCTGAAGTACTCCAGGGCAGCTCAGCCTAAGACGAGTACGACTGTTGAGTCACAGAAGAGGCCATTTGATCAAACTGGGGCATCCTATTGTGGGCGCTGTCGTTGAAGGGTGTTCTGACTCGATTTTTCGCCCTAATTTCAGATTTGGAGTCTATTTGAGCAGCATGAGTTCATATATACCACTTCTCCACATTGCTAAGGTGAGGGTATTCCATAAATCCCATTACTAGTGTAGAATTCTTTGTATCGTCATTTAGTTTCAAAACATGTTCCGTCTGATAGAATCGAGTCTTGTGTGATAGTTAGAATTCCATGTAAACTAGATATAGTGGTTTAGAGGATTCAAATTTATATGGATTGAGTGATGTTAAATGATATTATATATATATATATATATATATATATAGTTATGAGTCTGGACTATATGACGCGGGCGGCGATTCAGAGAGATCTTGATTAGCGACGCATATGAGGGTGGCGGTTCTGAGAGATATTGATTAGCGACACTTATGAGGACGACGGTTCAGAGAGATATGGACTAGCGACGCTTATGAGGGCGGGGGTTCGGAGACATCTGGGCTATCGACGCATATTGGAGGGCGGGGGCTCAGAGACATCTGGGCTAACGACACTTATTTGTGTGCGGGTGTGGTGCCGAGATGTTTGCATTCAATGCTTATTGGTTACGGGCGGGGGTCCATAGATGTCTGGGCTATCGACGCTTATTATGATATTGTATATTCGTATGAGGAGAATGTGGGGGGTATGAGTTAATTATGCACTATCAACGCATTGTTTGTTATGTGTGATGCTTTAGGCGTCGTGTTTGTTCATGCTAACACTAAATTTTCATAGTGGGAGTTCTATTTACTTAGTTAGTGGTTTGCGTGTCTAGCATCCTATACCTCACTAAATGACTCTCATGTTATTCACCCCTCTTTTCTCTCTTCTTTTCAGGTGAGACTGGCGATCCGGAGTGATTCTATCGAATTGGTGATTTTGGATTATTTTTCTTAATTTTATTCTCATATTTCTACTTTATATATTATTAATATTTATTCAGATTTTTTAATTTTTGGAGTTATGGCGTTTTCGAAATTATTTATGAATATTAATAAATGAAATTTTAGAGTTTGTTATTTATTTTATTATTTTGAAAAATACGGTATTACAGCTTGGATGTTTTGTAGATTTATCTAGTTTTATGATTGGGTTTTACTTTTAACTTTTGTACATTATGTTTTGTTTCAATTTTCGAAGATTTTGTTCAAATCTGCCGGGTTATGACTCCAGAGTAAGGTGTTGTTTACTGCTGGCTGTAGTCTCCAGGAGTTTGATATATTCGCTAGCTCATATCCTCTCCTTTGTGTAATATCTGTTTCTTCATCAATGAAATTTTTCAGAGGAGAAAAAAAAAAGCAACGGTTATGCAAACCGCTTTAGAAACATTTTCGCATAAGAGCATCATTAACGGAAGCTCTTAAGTGAGTTTCTTAGATAATTTTGAATTTAATTAAAAGAAAAAACACATATTAACACAAGCGACGTTTCTTAATTAGGGGAAGGAAGAAACGGTTCTTCATGGACACGTGTAGGAAAATTAGAGGAGAGAGGAGCGGTGTCTTTTTTTTTGTCGTTTGGTTCACTTCTTTCTCTCGAAACTGTATTCTCTCTCGGTGGCTCCGCGATGAAAGGCGATTCTCTCTCTTTCCATGGCTCCTCGACGAAACGGTGAAGGACCTCTCCCTCTCGGTGGCTGTTGTCGAGGAAGGAAAACGGTGATCCTCTCCCTCTCCGTGGGTCTTCTCGACGGCGACGGACCGCTGTCTCTCTCTGTGGCTCTACTCGAATCAAAAGGTAAAGGTATTGTTTTGTTCTTCAACGATGCATGTCTTAGATTAGGCTTATTCTTATTCTGAATCCAAGTTTTATTTGTTTGTCGGTTCGATTGTGTCTCTCGGTGGCGACGGCGACGGAGCTCCTTCTCCTTGGCTCTCCTCGACGGCGACGGAGCTCCTTCTCCTTGGCTCTCCTCGAATCGCTCAGGTTGTGCTTCGATCAATTGTAATTAGTTTGTTGCAAGTTTATCAATTTTGATATAGTTTCTGTCTGTTGATTCTTTTGGGTATATAGGTGTAAAATATTTTTCTCTATTTTATGTCTGTTGATTATGTTTTGATTTGTTTTGTCTTTCTGCTTTTAGATGGATGGATCAATCTGACATGAGCAAGCTTCACCGGAGAAACAAGTACAATGCAATACAAGGTTAGTGTCACTCTTTGATCTGGTCTGAAAAGATTTGATTTAGCTCCTGGTTTGAACGAAATTGAGAGTAATAAATTGTCTTCTTGACTGGTAGGTTACGGTTGTGTGTTGGTAATTAATAGTTTCTTTACTGGTAGGTTACGGTCTGAAAATATTTGATTTAGCTTCTGGTTTGAATGCGATTGATGTTGATTATGATTCAAGTTTCAAAATGAATTGAATTATAGATAATAAATGATTTGGTTTGTGTTTGATTATGGTTGTGTTGTAATTAATTGGAGTTATTGTTTGCTAAAAAGTGTTAGATATATGTCAATTCGAGTTTGTTTGTTGTTTTGAATGCATTATCCTTGTCTTCCATCTATAAAACTCTTTCCTTCTCCTTTTTCTTGAATGCATTAATCCTTCTCTTCTTTGACTTCTGAAATGGATTTCAATCCATTTAAGCACAATTCAAACTTTGTTGAACTACTTAATAGTCAACATGATGTAGTCTTTGGTAACGTAGGAGATAGTGTTTCACTATCTTCATCTCAAGTTCCTTTCTTAGGCAGTCAAGGTACTCAAGAGTCAAACTTCGGTGAAGGCCCTCCTGCAGACCGTCGAGAACGAAGGACGTGGACTCCTATGGATGATGTTCTGCTCATTAGCTCGTGGCTAAACACCAGCAAAGATCCGGTTGTGGGAAATGAGCAAAGGTCAGGCGCATTCTGGAAAAGAATTGCAGCCTACTTTGCGGCAAGCAAGAAGGTTGTAGGCTGCGAGCAAAGGGAGGCCAGTCATTGAAAGCAGCGTTGGCACAAGATCAATGATCTTGTTTGCAAGTTCTGTGGAGCGTACGAAGCTGCACCTAAAGAGAAAACTAGTGGTCAAAATGGGAATGATGTCATCAAACTGGCTCATCAAATCTTCTACAACAACCATAACAAGAAGTTCACACTAGAACATGCTTGTCTACTCACTTGTATAGTCTTATTCACAGACATATTTATTGATCAATGTGTACTCTCATTTTCTATATATTAAGTTTGTATTGACAAACCATTTTGATCAACACAAGTTCAGTTACTCTCTGTCTCACTAAACAAAACAAGTTCATCAAAAAAAACATCACCAAACACTTTGATCAAAACGAGCAAATCATATTATTCACAAAACAATCACAAATAATTTCTTAATGGCATCTTCTTCTCAAAACACTTTTGAGGGTCCACTTGATGATACTTTTGATCAACATTTTGATCAAGCGTTTGAGAATTTTTCCATTAATTATGGTGATCAAGAAGAAGGGAGGAAAAAAAAGAAAAAAAACGAGCTTATATCGAAAGAAATCGTGAAGAAGGTCATGTACGTTTATGGAATGATTATTTCAGTGAAACTCCAACGTATCCAGAAAAATTATTCCGACGACGTTTTAGAATGAACAAGACATTGTTCATGCACATTGTTGATCGACTCTCCAACGAAGTTAACTTCTTTCGCCAAAAGAAAGATGGTCTTGGAAGGCTTGGTCTCTCAACACTCCAAAAGTGTACAGCAACCATTCGTGTCTTGGCATATGGTAGTGCGGCTGATACAGTCGACGAATACCTCCGTCTCGGTGAAACTACAACTCGGTCATGTTTGGATAATTTTGTGGAAGGAATAATTTATTTGTTCGGTGATGAATACCTAAGAAGACCAACACCGACTGATCTTCAACGTCTACTTGATATTGGAGAGCATCGTGAATTTCCAGGGATGATAGGAAGCATCGATTGTATGCATTGGGAGTGGAAGAATTGTCCTACCGCTTGGAAATGGCAATATTCTTGTGGTTCGGGTAAACCTACAATCGTTTTAGAGGCGGTTGCTTCATATGATCTTTGGATATGGCATGCGTTTTTTGGACCTCGAGGTACCTTAAATGATATCAATGTTCTTGATCGCTCACCTGTTTTTGATGACATAATAAATGGTCAAGCTCCACAAGTCACTTACTCTGTCAATGGAAGAGAGTATAATTTGGCTTACTACCTCACCGATGGTATTTACCCGAAATGGTAAACTTTTATCTAATTGATTCCAATACCACAAGGGCCGAAAGCAGTTTTATTTGCTCAACGTCAAGAAGCTGTTCGAAAAGATGTCGAGCATGATTTTGGAGTCTTGCAATCTTGCTTTGCCATTGTTAACAATCCAACACTTTTTTGGGATAAAGTTAAAATTGGGAAGATTATGAGAGCATGTATCATACTCCATAATATGATAATGGAAGACGAACACGATGGATACACTCAATTTGATGTTTCAGAGTTCCAACAAGGAGAAGACACCAGAAGTTCACATGTGGATCTCACTTATTCTACAGATATCCCTACAAATATCGCCAATATGATGGGTGTCCGAACAAAAATTCATGATAGACAAATGCATCAACAACTGAAAGATGATTTGGTTGAACATATCTGGCATAAATTTGGTCGTGATGAAGACTACAACTGAGTTCAAATGCTTCTTTCAAATATTTTTTGTCTATTTTACTAATTTTTATTTTCATATTTTTATTTAAAAATCTATTTTTCAAATATTATGTTTAATAATTTAATCAATAAATTTGAAATTTATAAAAAAAATTAAGAACCTTTAAATAAGAAACTTGCAATGGACCATATAAATATACATGTCCCTTACCTAAATCTCTTAATCTATTTTTTTCAACTAAAAATTATTAAAAAAAGATTAAGAACTCTTAAATGAATATATGGGATAATGGTGCTCTAACTATGTGGTCTGCGAGGGGAACGCGGCCAGCCCTGTCACATAGGACACGTGGCGAAGTCACAGAGACATCTCCACAACAAAACCGCAATATTTGGTGGCCACGTGACCTTGTTACGCCACGTGGTGAGCAGTAACCGCTTCTCGGGAAGATCTATGGTCTTCGCAATAGAAACCTCTCTTTATAACTTCCGAGGACATAGGAACTACAATCTAAACATTCAATAAAAGAAAAAAGAACAAAAGGTTGAAGCAAATTTGAAGTTTTTTAAGCAAAAAAAATAAATAAAAAATTGAAGTTTAGTCACTGGTCGAAAGAGATGATATTGGAGAGAAGAAGAACGGCTTTGGCACTGCTGGTGGTAGTGGTGGTTCTTGCGTGGCAAAAGGGGACGACGGCGAAGGACGCGAGAAGCGCCACCGAAACGGCAAAGAAAATGGCAACAGAGACTGCTCATGACGCTAAAGACATGACTGCTTCATGGGCTGGTTGGGTCTCCGACAAAATCACTACGTAAGTAGTTTCTTAAACCCACTTTGGTCCAACAGTCGATTATTACCATCCATCTCAACACGTTGGTTATGTCTACAAATTCTCATTTTGGTCATGTGAAAATTGGTAATGTCTCATGTTTAGATTTGGTCACTACAACGTCTACATTTTGGTAACTTATCTGGCCGTAACTAGGTTATTGTAGTTAACTACAACGTCTACCTTTTTTTCCAGTGGACTAGGTAGAAAGAAAAAGGAACCAGAAAGTGCCGCCCAACGCGCAAAAAATTACGCATACAACACGGCGCAAAACGTGAAGGACTCAGCATATGACAATGCGGGTTACGCTAAGGATTTTGCGTATCAAAAAGCTGGTGATGCTAAAGACATGGCTTATGAAAGGGCCGGCAGTGCAAAAGACATGGTCTCCGAGAAAGCTGGCTATGTAAAGGACATGGCCTATGATAAGGCCGGCAATGCCAAAGACATGGCTTACGAGCATGCTGGACATGCGAGGGATTTTTCTTATGATAAGGCAGGCAATGCAAAGGACATGGCTTATGAGCAGGCCGGACATGCAAGGGATTTTGCTTATGATCAGGCAGGCAATGCGAAGGACATGGCTTACGAGCAGGCCGGACATGCCAAGGAGTTTGCTTATGATAAGGCAGGCAATGCGAAGGACATGGCTTACGAGCAGGCTGGACATGCGAGAGATTTTGCTTATGATAAGGCAGGCAATGCAAAGGATATGGCTTACGAGAAGGCGGGAAATACGAAGGATTATGCCTATAATAAGGCTGGTGAGGCAAAAGACATGGCCTATGATAAGGCAGGCTATGCAAAAGACATGGCTTACGAGCAGGCTGGACACGCTAAGGAATTTGCTTATGATAAGGCAGGCAATGCAAAGGGCATGGCTTACGAGAAGGCCGGACACACTAAGGATTATGCCTATGATAAGGCTGGTGATGCAAAAGACATGGCCTATGATAAGGCGGGAGTTGCAAAAGACATGGCCTATGATAAAGCAGGCGTTGCAAAGGAGATGGCCTATGATAAGGCGGGCATTGCAAAGGAGGTCGCATATGAAAAGGCTGGCATTGCAAAAGACATGGCATACGAGAAAGCGGGCAATGCCAAGGAGATGGCTTATGAGAAAGCGGGCAATGCCAAGGAGATGGCTTATGACAAGGTGGGATCTGCTTACGGCAGTGCGGAGAAAGCAAAAGAGTTTGGATATGAGAAAGCCGGTGAGGCCAAAGACTTTGCTTATAAGAAAGCAAGCAATGTGAAGGACGCAGCTTACGAAAAGGCTCAAAATGCAAAAGACATTGCGTATGGGGAGGCGGGTTACGGGTATGAAAAGGCCGGCGATGTGATCAGGATGGCCACAGACAAGAGCAATGAAGCCTATGAAGGAGCTAAAGAGAATTCAAAGCATGCTAAAGACATGGCAGCTGATAAAGGCCAACATGCAATGAAGTATGGTAGAGACAAAGCAACGGAAGCAATGGATGGATCTGTTGAATATATGAAAGACAAATCACACAAAGCCAAAGAGGGAGCCACCAAAGGATTCGGAGAAACCATGGACAAGGTCAAGGAAACATCAAAACACGCATATGAAACCGCAAAAGAAAAGGCTTCTCATGTTGCTGAAGAGATTAGAGAGCGTTATGCTGAGCTCTAAAAATCAACTTCTTATACAATTCTGAATACATTAAACATAAAAGTCTTAAAGTTAACAAATAGTATATATATTAAAGTCTTACATTTCTTTGTTCTTGGCTGCTTGCTTATTGTTGTGCATCCAAACTGTAAACACTTGTCTTTTCACATTAATCTCACGACAGAACCGATTCACTTCATTGTCTTCTTGCTTACTCTTTCTCCATCCAATCTTCTCAGCAAACTCCATCATCTTCTCCTATTTTTCTTGATTAAACTTTGTCCTTAACCGTTTCTTCGGCTGGTATAGAGACTGATCCGGTCCAAAAGATTGATGAAAAAACTCGTTAAAATCCTCCGTTGAGGACTCAGCCGGATCTCTACTTCTTCCTCCGTGGCCACAACCACCGCCAAAGCTCATCATGATCGGAGACACGTGGCGGCTAACGAGCGGTCTCTGTGAATGGCCTAAGCTGTTGAGTTTGACAACCAACATGCCGTCGATTTCTTTCCTGTGGAAGCTCCGATGACAATTACATGCATCGCAAAGAAGTGACTCCGCCGTGCCTTCTTCACCGGTTGACATAAACTCGCCGCAACCATCGATCACGTGTCCGCCGGAGCTCGCCGCGTGGTTCCGTTGACATTCTCTATATCTCACACTCCTTGTCGGAGAAGTAGTTTGAGGCCTAACGAACGATCTTGGAGCTGGAGCGGCCAAAGAAATTGGGTTCGTATCAAGATCCGGATTCAACCCGTTTTGGTTGGCTGGTGACGTTGGTCTTTGCATCTCCATTTTATCATCATTCTTCTCTCTAACCTCCATCTATTTTATCTCGAGCTTCTGTAATGAAACCCTAATCTTGTTTGACTTTCACTTAAGCAAAGATAATAACTTATTATTCTCTCTCTCTCTCTCGCCCTAGCTATTTGATTAAGAAAAATAATTGTAGCTCTAGCTTCTCATAAGCTAATTATAAGCTATAGAGCATGAAATTGATGATAATTGTTTTTCAAACCTTTTAATAAAATTTGACTTTGACTTGCTCATCTCTGCTTTTTCGTTTCCCAGTGTGGTAACCCACCAAAACCTACTACTAGACTAATCTCAGATCTATAAGCAATTAAACTAAAGGAGAAACTGATCTTTCCCTAGTTAAGAAGTGATTAAACCCAGCAAAATAAAATAAAATAAAGAGAAGAGAAAAGAGGGAAGTAAGTATTACTTTTATCATAGAAGATGTTTTAGAAGAATTTTTTTGTTTCAAAATAAAAGATATTTTATGTTATTTTAAATTTTATTGAAAACTATATAACAATAAGGTGATGTTATTCAATCATGTCTTTTAGAGTTTAAATCTAAGAACATTCCACCGTTATTCGATTGATGATTCTAATTTTTTTTAAAAAAATTAGTGTTATTGGATATAATATTTATAGTTCTTATTTAAAATCTGATGTTACTTAATGAATGATTTAAATCATGTTTTTAAAATTTAGTGTTACTCAACTTGAAAAGATTTTCAAATTCTTTGTATTTAAAACTGATTTCAAATCATTGATTGTGAATTCTCATGAACAAATAAATAAAATCAAAATCCAAGGCATATTGTGGCGATTTTAAAATCCACCAACTAAATTTATATTTAAATTTTAATTGATTACAAACATTAAAAAATAATTTTAAGGGGGTGTTTGATGTGCCTCTTTCAGTTGCTTTCTTGCTTTACCGAATCGTCGTTGAGACCATTCTCTTTCCGCTTTTAGACAAGTAGCTAAGTCGTCTTAATCCAGTGGCGTAACACTTTTATTAGTTTGTAGATTTTAATGGATTTGAAAATACAAATCAAATATAGTGTTATTGGTTCTATGATTTTAAAATTTGTATTCAAATTTATTGTTATTGGTTCTATGATTTTAAAATCGATATTCAAATTCAATGTTATTGGTTCTATGATTTTAAAATAGATTTTAAAATCAAGTGTTATTCAATAATAATGATTTTTGTAAGGGTTTGATTTAAAATTGGATTTGAATGGATTTGTGAATGTTTTTAAGATAAAAATACAAAGGACCAAATATTGAGTTGAACCTTGTTATTAAGATTTATGTTATTGGACTTTCCAATATTTTCTACACCTAAGTTTTATGTACGTATTGACATGTTCCCTTTTAATAATTATAACAAACACTAATATATATATATATATATATGAGGTATTCGCGTATTAATGTGGTAATTATATATGTTAGTATCATAAAATTATGTGTAAACACAAACTCACGTGTACTTTTAAAAGTTTTCTATTTTTATATTTTCTAACATAGCGATATATCGCAAAAATATTGGTTGTATATAATTTTGATCTTGATTTTATATACGTATTCAATGGATAGGAAGGTTCGTCTCATGAGTTTTTGAATAGTGAGGTTTTAAAAGTAAAACTTGGGAATAGAAAAAAATATTAGAAAATTTTATCTAGTTGATTGCGGTTTCGCAAATTATCATAACTTTTCGGTTTCATATTAGGTTGTTAGAGACCATCTACAAAAAAATTTAATCATCCTCATGCTACCCTGAAGAATATTATGAAGAGTAATTTTAGTATATTCAATTTTGATTTTTAAATTTATAAGTTTGCACCCCTTTTCCTTATAAAACTTGAATGAAGATTATACTTGCATGTCTTGGTTTACATAAATTTTTTTTGAAAATTCTCAAATTTTTTATAAAAACACATAATTTTCTAAAGAAAAAGATTTTGGAAACAAAGAATATATTGAAAAAGTTGATAACAGTGGTGAAAAAATTCTTTTCAAGATCAATAAAGAGAACATGTTAATCAAGTGAGAGCGACCATAACAAAAAATATGTGTACACATCATATGTTATGAGAATAACATATGATATACAAAGTGATAAAACATATCTTGTAGTTTTTTTTAATTTATTATAAAACTGAATTTATTTCTAACCAATTTGACTTATTTATAATATTCCACTTATTTTGATTTTTAAATATATATCATTGATTCTAAATCTACTTTTTTTTTATTTCAAAATCAATGAATTTACCAAAAATTTGAAAATCCAATAATTTTTTTAAATCCATTAAAATATTAGAACCAATAATCCCCACTAAATCCATGATTGAATTGAGTTTTTGCACTCATTTCTATAAATTTTTAATGATTTTAAATTAGATTTTTAAATTATACTCCCATTTTTTAAATAATACATATTTTAAAATTTCACACATATTAAGAAAAATTAATATTTAATTATCAATGCATTAATTTTTAAAAATATAAAAAATTTCATAAATTTTAACTAATAGTGATTCAATAAATTCAAAATTGTCAATTAATATTTTTCTGGAAGTTTACAATTCATTATTAAAATTACATAGAAAATCTAAAATATGGATCTTTAGAAACAAGTAAAAAATGCTAAAATATACAATATTTAGATACAGACGGAGTATTTTAGAAAAAGATAAATTTTTCATTCATTTATTAAGTCAAAATTTCAAGAGAAATCGATAAGAATATCGTAAGTTAAGTATCACTGTGCAAAAATACACACTATCAAAACGATATTATTATTTGGGTTTACACTTTAGTGATTATTGTTTAGATTTTAGTGTTAAATGTATGAGGTTCAATTTTTAATTTTTTTATAAATATTTTAAAAATTAATTAAGTCTATTTTCATAAAAAAAAAGATTTTTTTGAAAATAATTATTCATTAAAGGTAAATTTGAAAAATGATATCAAATTTATGGTAGAAATGAAATTTAGCCAAATTTAAATGTATTGTGAACATAAGAATTTTTTTTGGTAGATAAGAGGAGAGGGAGAATTTGAATTTGTGTTTCCTATTGCCCATCAATTTCCAAGAGAAAAAAAAAACTAAAGTGGATTTGGTCTGTGCCAATAATAACGCAGTCCACTACCAAACAAGAGATGTGGACTTGGAGCAGACAGTGCCACGTTTCTCTATCATACAGTGTCCGCACATTGGTCGCAATACTGTACTAATAGTTATCTTGCTTTAATTAACTTGAATATTTGCAAGTTTATAGATTAGTATAATTTTTAGAGAATGATTAAAGATAAAAAGATCAGACAAAAGTATATTAGTAAGACCATCTGCAATTGTTACTTCTATTTTTCTATTTCAAAAATAGAGTATTCTAAAAATATAGGGAAATTTTGCTTTAAGGATTACCTCTATTTTTACTTTAAAGAACATGCTTAGTATATTTCTTCTCCATTTATTGTTCAATACATAACTTTTAAAATGTTGAAATTGCACATTCATATTTTATTTTGTAACAATTAACACAATACAACAATATTAATTAAAACTAAGTGATTGATTAAAATAAAAATCTTATTACAACATACAAATAAAAAATAAGTGACATACATTTTTGTTTAGCAATCATTACCCTAATGTAACTCTGTCAAAAATGATCAATTAACGTGTTTCAAATGGAAAAGTGAGCTTTTTTTTTTTCTTATACCGAGTAAGAAATTCTTGGAATCAAGAACTGTCACCATCTGCTATTTTCAACCTCCACAGGCTCTTTCAACTCTAATTGGTGCATCAAGATCATGCTCATTTTCGATTATCATGTTATGTAAAATTATACATGTATTATTATTTTATGTATGACATATTTCTCCAAAAAAGAGTTGGACCCTTTACAACTGCAAAACACGACTGGAGTGAAAAAAATTAAACTAAAGAAAGAAAGATGATCGAACATCAGCTGTTATTAAGACTTTAGAAGAAGGAAACCAACAAATTTTGGAACAACCAAAAAAGATAAGTGCACAAAGACAACACCACTTGGAGATGCAAAGTAAGAATTATGCGTTGAAGGAGCTCAAAGAAGAAAATAAAATATTAACTTGAGAACTTAAATTCCATAAAAAATTCAAATACTGTTCAAGGAGAACAAACACGACTCTTAAGAAAAATGATGAATCAGCAAGTTCCTTCTTCAACAATTACATTTGGACAATTTTTAATGATCTTTGTGGATTTGGAAATTATCTATCAAAGTATTAAATCATAATGATGTGCTATGGTAAGTTTGAGTCTTTTATGTTTTGTTATTGCTTATGTATTAATTCTTATTTTTATGTATTTTCTAATCTAATATAAGTTATTAGTGCATCTAAAGTTTAACTCAATTTAATAAGTAATTTTACAGTATTAAATTTACAATTATAACTTACAATTCTATTTAGGTAAAACTTATAAAAAGTGAAGGATCATTTTGTAAAGAAAAATTTCAACTCCAAAAAAGAGCAAATAAATAGTATTCTTCTATATTTGGAGTAACATTGTTCATCCTTCCATATTTAGTGTACCATTGGAGGGTTTTATACTCTATATTTTGTGTTTATAGGGAAAAATAGAGTATCATTGGAGATGCTCTAAGATAAATGTTGTCGACAAAATCAGAGAGAAGAGATCGATTATATATATATAAAGAGATGCACCCATTTTTTTTGGTAATATGACATTTATAAAATGGTAGTTAGAAATGGTAAAGTAATAATAGTAAAAGACACTAACCTTCTTACCATTTTATTGATAGTACAAATTACTAGTTAAATTATAAATGTAGGTAGAAATCTGAATACCTTTTTATGTAATGAAGACAAAATAAACTAGATATCCTTATCGACCTAAGAATCAATCATCTATTTTAAGACATTTACGATTTCCCGATATTTTTGTGTTTCAAAAATTCTTCATAATAGTAGGAATCTTAAGGTGATCCATGAAGTTGCAGATTATCAAGCTCCATTGAATGCTTCTTTAGGTCTTTGGTCCAAATAGTCTAACTACCTTTGTACCAACTTCTTCATTGGATTCGTTCTAGTGGTCAGGTTTATTATCAACTTCCTTGAGTGTTTCCATCCTTTCACAAGTAATTGGTTTCTTCCTCCTTAAATTATCATATTTAGGAAGCTCACTCTCCCATTGATATTTCCTTGACTTTCCAGGTTATATATCATATCGGCCCATGATGGCTTTTTGAGTTAGTCAAGTATAAATGCATCACCATCCATTTTCATTGATTTCTCAGACAATTTTTTGGTCACACGCATCATTGTAATCTTCCTTGACTCTTTTGTAATCAATCTTTTTCGATATCCTCAAATGGATCCGTTTTCACCAAAGTAAATGTTCCACTTTTACTCAGGCTCATTGCTTTCCTACTCAAACTCATTGTCATCATAGTCAGATTGAACCGACGACCCCCCACATCTTCCTCCTCTAATGATAAATGGTTGATCGGTGAAAGTGCAACAATGAAGGTGTTTTAATAGGAAAGGGTAAAACATAATTCTTTCTAACTATAAAGAGATCTGGATGATTTCCCAACTCCCTTTTACGTCTCATTTTACTTGATAAAAAATTGAAAGAGTTCAATATGAAAATGGAATAACCATGCTCTGATATTACCTTTTGTAACACTCACGATCCGGTCTAAGTCAAGACTTGATCAGCCGTGAAACAATCAAACAATAACATACATGACCAACCACTTAACTCAAACCAAATTAAAGATGCCATAGATGTGTACCTAAACATCTAACTAAGGTTTCCAAAAAAAAAATGTAAACACCTCAGTTCAACGTCTAAGCACACATCTACTAGTGTACATAACTCAAAGCTTTTCAAACCGAGATACATTCAATAATTAGTTCGTCGCGGACCAATATCAAGTATCATACAAAACTCAAGAATCACATAAACTCAATTTATTCATACAATATTAGGTTTCACATGTAACCGAAAGATACATATAGGTTTAGGTGGGAGCTCAACACTCAAAAGATTTACATACATACGAAACATCTATTTACATTTGCAAAAGTTAACTCTACATCAGCTTTTCCTAAGCTCCTTCATTCTGAGGGGACACCTAGTGGTTACCTGCAAAACAAGCAGAGTTGTGAGCAACTAATTTTCTCAAAGAGTTCGATTCCCAATACCTTCATAATCATGTAACGCCCCGACTGCCCACAGTTAATGGGCCACCCACGCCCGCTCTCTCGGCCCGTGGGCCCCATCCCGTTCCAGCGGTCGGTGCGTTAATTTTTTTCAAGGCTCGAAATCATTGTTTACTGACCCTGCATCCACCATCCGACCTTTCCCCGTGTTTTGGCCTCACTCGCACGGTATCGCGAATCACTTCCCGATAGGTCACCCATCCTTTCACTACTCCAGCATAAGCACGCTTAACCCTGGAGTTCTAAACAAATGTGTGACGGAAAAGGTAAGTCAACTTTGGTGACATAGGTAGCCAAATCAATTCTCTTAAGTCTTTCCACATATCACAACTTGGGATGTTACAATTCACCCCCTCTCAAAGAACGCAACGTCCTCGTTGCGCCCCAAGACAGGTCTCAAGACGCCTCTCGGGTCAGAACCGAGATGGCTAACCAGCTCTGATACCACTTGTAACGCCCCGACCGCCCACAGCTAATGGGCCACCCACGCCCGCTCTCTCGGCCCGTGGGCCCCATCCCGTTCCAACGGTCGGTGCGTAAATTTTTTTCAAGGCTCGAAATCATTGTTTACTGACCCTGCAATCACCACCCGACCTTTCCCCGTGTTTTGGCCTCACTCGCATGGTATCATGAATCACTTCCCGATAGGTCACCCATCCTTTCACTACTCCAGCATAAGCACACTTAACCCTGGAGTTCTAAACGAATGTGTGACGGAAAAGGTAAGTCAACTTTGGTGACATAGGTAGCCAAATCAATTCTCTTAAGCCTTTCCACATATCGCAACTTGGGATGTTACAAATCAATTCCCCAAAAAACCCAAAATAACAATCATCACACAAGACATCATCAACATTTGCAGTGCCCATGATGCTAATGCATACTCATGTATACTATATATATACTTTACTTCCACCACTTTCACCTCGAAGCCTTTCTGTCTTTTGACATTGCCCATCCCTTTTAACCCAACACACCCAAAAATATCATAGACACAAAGGAAAAATGACCAATGGTCCACACATATCTGGTTGCCTCTAAAACCAGCATGCCCGGACCGCGCATCATCATACGTGGCACGACCCTAGGCTGCAATCTTGTTCTTCAGTGCTTTCATACCGAGGGGTTTTCAAATGACCACAACAACACTTTCCGCACACCACCTCAGAATGCATAGTAATATTATTATCTAATATCAAATGATAATACTCATGCATATCATAATCATTCAACAAACTTATGATCAAGGCCTAATGACCAACACACAATCATTCATATCAATCACAACAATCAATATCATTCATGATCACTAGTATAAATCAAGACCATTATTATCACTTATAACCATGACCACCATATCTAATTATAGTAATATTCTCTAGCTTCACATAACAATTTTAAAGCATACCATGTTCGTTCACTTAACTAACCACCTAGTCATGCTACCATCAATATAACATTATATCATATCATGAAAATCAATAAAACATAACCATAAACATCACAATATCTCATACTTGCTTTGCCGTAAAACAACAAGAATAACCAAAACTCACATTGGGTTTTAGTAATGAGATAAAGACACTTTGTGGGTCACGTCGGGTTTAAACAAAACATGGGTTCTAGGATGGATCAACAATAATTAGGAAACACTAACCTCAGAATTTGATTCAGGAGGGAAAACTAAGTCGGAAAGGAAAGCTAAAAACAACATGAAGTCTAAGCTGCTCGGGAATTCCTCTCCGAAGATTTTTATAGCAAGCTAGAAGTCTAACTATTTTTTTTCTATTGGATTCGTGTTTGAGCTCTGGTTTCATAATGAGACAGAGATCCCTATTTATACAAAAAGACAAGGTCGGTCTGACTCACTTCATCAACCACCAATCCACCTTATAAAGTGACAAATGTTGACACTCAAATTCGCGTCATCGAAAGCATTTGAAGCAAGCAGCTTACAAAGCTGGCGAAACAGGACACGAGGTGGAATGGCTTGCAAGCATTTGAATTATACATGTAGGTAAAGCAGGTAGGCAAGTAGGTTAAGAAGGACAAGCTACTGAAGCAAGACAATCACCAACCAGCTCAACCTTGCCTAATTAACCGGTAAACCAAAACATCTAACTACAAGTTCTGATCAACCCAAAAAGAATTACCACTTACAATCCTTAACTTCTACATCTCATTGCATCCCAGGAGTCTCATTATGATGCTCACATTCAGCCTGAACCAAGTCCAATGGTATTTTCTTAAGCAGTTCCCGAAATACGCTCCAAACAGCTTATCTAGGATTTTTCACAAACGAACTCTCTTTCCTTTTGCTCCAAACTCACTTATCATGGCTACATTAGCTTCTTCAATCCTAATGAATCCTTTCCAAATCCATAAATCTTAGTTGAACTTAATAGGTCATTCCCATCCTTCTTGAAATGGATCGAACGCTATGATAGTCCATCAAAAATTCTTTCATTTTTTTCTCTCATCCTGGCTTATACTTACGTTTCATGAAGGTTTTCAAAAAAATAGAAATCAAGGAAAACAGATCTAGATGCACTCTGACCATTCTCGGGTGCTTGGTCTCTTTAATGGCAAACTGAGCAACTCGCGTCGATCGCATATGATTCTTATCAACAACACCATCATGCTTAGTCCATATTAACTTTATTTTAGCCATTTATAACCTTCATGTACTCACTAAAGCTTGCGATTTCTTTCGGAGTTTATTGACTATTACTGGTTAAACCAGTCTTCTCGTGGCCACGTGTAAGTTCTTCGTACGGATCATTACAATGCAGACAAAATGAACATAGAACAAAAACCCAACCAAATCATTGTTTATGGAACAGTTATGAATTAAACAAAAAGCAATCATTGTTAATGGGACAATTAAAGAATCTTATGTTGCTCGACTTCAATGTGTATCATCACCATCATGACAAAATGCTAGAGAATTGGTGAAGACACAGTGATTATTTCATCTTCACCTCGTTCTTACCAATATTTTTCCGTACAAAAATCCTTCCGAGTTCACAGTATATGGTATTCTTAAAGCTTTCCAATCACTAAGTAAGAAAAATTTAACGTAACATGAGATGGACATCTTAGAGATAACCTTGTTTTTGTTTTTACTTTATTTCGTCTGTCGTCTCTACAGACGTATTCATCGTCGTCGAGCGAGATCTACGGTTTATTGACGATGGCAGAGACTTCACCAAGCGGAGGCTTTCAAAGAACAAATCGACGGGATTGTCTTCAACATCGTTGTGATCAAGGATTGAACAATTTCCCATCACTGCATTTTACATGGGTATTCTTCTTTTTTCATTGTGAATTAATACCATAATATCAATTTTGATTTTCCAATGTACATATTTGAGGAAATATCAAATTTGTAGGATCATTTCAGGTTTGGAGCTTGTGTGGTTTATTGAACAAATCATGTTTTAGTTTTGTTTATAGTTTTTTTTTTAATATGGTTAAATGTTTGTTTAGAAAATAGTGAACTAATTATAACCAACAATTATGGGTTTTGGGATTTCGAATTTTATTGATGAGAGATATCTACCCTTTTTGTTGGATGTGCATATTCATTTAACTTATGAAGCATTGATTTAATTAAACTTTACCAATATATGTGCTTTCGTGTAATGAATTTCTTTTATAGAAGAAAAAAAACAGAATTATCTTTATAGAAGATTCGCTCATAAATACGCTAAGTGGCAACTTGCAACTATCATATCTTTTATTTCATCACGGATTCTTTGACCGAACATTGACTATATTTACTAATATTTTTTGGGTTACTTCTACTATGGATCATGACCAAATGTAATCAATTTAGTTTTGGTTGTTCTCACTTCTCACTCCAACTTATACTATTGTATAACTAGAGTGGAACAGTTAGTCAGCGAAGCTAATTAGGTTTAATCAAAATTCATTCTATAATATATGCTGCTTAAATGCAAGTAAAAGAGTCCAATTAAGACATTTGTCACTAGACAATTAAGCTCAATTGAGAAAAGGTTATTTCATTCTCATACTTCGTAGAAAAAATATCTGCATAGTGCATAAAATACAAAATTTTATAGAAAATATGGTTAGTTGTCCAAACCCAGAGACGGCCGTAGACGGAAATAGGGGAAGCTTGAGCTTCCAGCCTTCATTGTTAAAGAGTAAATATTTTCTATATAAATTAAAAAGTATTGTTTTGTTAAGAAATAAATATTTATATGTCCTTTATATATAAACTAAGAGTTTTGATGTCTTATGTATAGATATAATAATATTTTAACTAAATAATTTATTAGTTTAGAAAAAGTAAAACTATGTTATATTTGTAGTTTTTTTTAATTCCAGTTTAGTTTAAATTTTACTTTGATTTTATTTAAATATATTTAAAGTTCAATAAAATAATTTAAATTTTCTAATAATATATTATTTTAAAGAATATTTATTTTAAGTATGTATATTCTTAAGTATATCAGTTAATGTTGATAAAAATATGCAATAAGATAAAATAAATATATAAATTAAAACATAGATATAATACTTTCAGTTATTGTTATAAACTAAACATATATGTATATATATATTATATAAATTGATGTAGAACTTTTCTTATATTTTAGTTTTTTTACATCAAAAGGTCACTTTATTATTCAGACTTGAGGTGATCTAGGTAAATAGAACGGAATAGAATAACCAACAAAACAAATATTTTTATGAAACGAGCGAGCATGTCAGCTAAGAAATCTGCAATTTCATTTTGTTTCCGAGGAATATAGTATATTTTAAAATTTTCAAATCTTTTCTTCAGTGCTTGTATTTCCTCCAACTTTGTCGAGAAATTTGTCCACGCCTGAGGATCCCCTAGCATCGCAATCATATCTTTGCAGTCTGTCCCAAAATTGTTGACATGAAGATTGATTCATCATGCTTTCCATTGTCCAATTTACCACTTCCAGCTCCATATGCAATGTGGATTTTCTTCGTCTTTGTTTTTTCATGCCCATTAGTTGTGTATGTCCAGTGTTGTCTAGCCACATTCACCCACATCCACAAAAGATCTAGGTAGAGATCCAAGAACCATCAACTAGACATATGTTCTCTAAGCGTAAGACTTGAGCTGATGCTACTGATGTTTGGATCAAATCCAGACTTGGTTCAATTTGTCGTGAACCATGCGTGGAATTATTTTTATGCATATCTTATCAGCTCAAGCGGGTTTTTATCAATTCCTGTAAATAAATTATCATTCCATACTTTCTAAAGATACAAAATTATTCATGGATAAAGGCCTATGTCCATTTTCGGGTCTTCAATACTATTCTTTCAGCAGAAAATGTAATCCATGTTAATGTAGATGCTGGAGACAGGGAAGATATTTGGATGAGACGGTATAGTTGCTATAGCCCACACATGTAGTGCTGGAGGACATTCAAATATAGCGTGAGTGTCAGATTCATCATGTTCCCCACATCTCGAACAAATGTTATCACATCTCATATGGCGACGATTGAAGTTCCTTGTGACAGAATCATGTCCTCTTATTAATTTCAATATAACATGACAAATGTTTTGTGGAGCATTTATCTTTCAAGCAAAGGCTTATAGTTTTATGATGCTTGGTTCTGTGTAACCAAAGCTTTCTTCAGTTCTGTGTATATGTTTGGCCACCAATATCCTGACTTAAATATATACATAGACCACTCTTAGTAAAACTCCAGCAGTAAGTACCACGATGTAAGGATCGTCTTATGGTCAGGCTTTTGATCAAAGGTATATCTTCTCGTGCGACAAATTTCTCAAGCATCGTAACATCCCATACCTTTAATTCTTGATTGATTAAATCACTAAATGTCATCATGGGATGTACCACGTGGACATTTGGCCTAGCTAGCCTTGAAGGTGAAGTCGGGATCCATGGATCATCTCATGCTCTTACATCATATCTTGAATGAATATTATGTCAAATACCTAGTAGCAGGAGGTCTCGCTGCAGCTAAACTAGTCCATATGTATGAAGGGGTATCTATATCTGAAGCTCGCACGATGAACTTAGTCTATAGTACTTTTCGCGCAGAACTCGGGCCACCAAAGATCAGGAAATTGTACTAGTCTCCACAACTGCTTTGCTAGTAATGCTAAGTTGAACTCATGAATCATCCTGAGGCTAATTCCTCATTCCTTTCTCGATAAACATATATTTCTCATTTAGCCAATGAATTCCTCTCTTAGGGAGTACATGTCACCGTAAAAATTCAAAAATCTCTTTTAAAAGTAAGATCTCCTATATTGATTATATCTAACTTGAGAATGTTTTAGGTTATGATTTTATTTCAAAAGAAATCGTTATTTTTAATTCCTGGAGTATTTTCAATTGGCAAATTAATACTCAAGTATTATATGCGCATAATTATTCTTCAACTAATTATTGACTGCGCAAAAGTATGATTAGACTGTTAAAAAATTGATGGAACCGCTGTCTTTCTCTTAAGCATTTAACATTTGACTATTTCAGTCCTACTTTTGCTCAGTCAACTATTAGTTAGGGAATAATTCTGCACAAGCAATAATTGGAAAATAAAAAGCCCATTTTCCCATTTTTAAGGTTACAATTTCCAAAGGTATATGAAAAAATCATAAGATCTAGGGAAAGTTGTAGCATGCGTGGGAAAGAAGACGGTGGAGCACCGAGGCTCACACTCTAATGAACACGGGTCGCCATCTACTAATTCCTTTGCATCTTCATCACCACTGGCATGTCCAAACTAGTATGCCGATATTATCATTCTAGTCTATGTGGATGATATTATCATCACTGGCAATAATAAGGAAGGTATACTCTCAACCAAAGCTTTTCTTAAATCCGCATTTGATATAAATGATTTGGGAGAGTTGGAGTACATCCTATGAACTGAAATATGCCGCTCTAAAGATGGGTTTTTTCTTATCCCAAAAGAAGTACACACTTGATCTTTTACATTAGGCAGGAAACCTTGGAGCAAGACATGCCAAAACTCCATTGGAAGAAGGCTACAAGGTACTGCGAGAGGGGGAGTTTGAAGATACTCCTTTTGAAGATGTTAAGAAGTACAGGAGAATGGTTGGGAAGCTTATATATCTGACCATCACTCGCCCAAATATATGTTTTGATGTGAACCAAGTCAGTCAACATATGCAAGGACCTAAATTTCATAACTAGAACATGGTGTAGAGGATCTTGAGATACTTGAGAGAAGCTCCTGGTCAAGGTGTATGGATGGCTTGTAATAGAAGAACTGAAGTGGTAGGATATTGTAATGTTGACTGGGCTGGAGACAGAGTTGATAGGAGACCAACAACTGGCTATCGCACCTTCATCTAACCAGTCAGATATTGTGATGTTGATTGGGCTAGAGACAGAGTTGATAGGAGACCAACAACTGGCTATTGCACCTTCATTGGAGAAAATTTGGTTACATGAAAAAGTAAGAAACAGAAAGTGATATCTTGTTCAAGTGATGAAGCAGAATACATGTCTATGAGGAAGCTAACAAGTGAATTTATCTTGATCAATGGATTGCTAAAGGCTTGGGTATAGAGATCACCTAACCCATGAAAATGCATTGTGGTAACCAGTCAGATATACATTGCATCTAACTCAGTGTTCCATGCGATGACCAAACATATAGAGGTTGATTCTCACAAGGTGAGACAAGCAGTGGAGAAACAAGTAATACTTCCATGTTACACTAAAAGTGGAGATCAACTGGCCAACATATTCACCAAGGCAGCCATCATCAAAGTTTGTGAGTTCATTCATACTAAGCTTAGACTCATAGACCTCACTTGTCACTAGTCTCATTTCCATGAAGTGTTTTACTCTTTTCTTTGGCTTGATTTTTATCCAAGTGGTTTTTCCAAGTTAAGCCAAGTTGTTTTGTTCTAGTGCATTTCTTTATTGTTTCTTTTCTCCCTATAAATGGAGTGTTCCTATAACCTAATAAAAAAAGGAAAATGTTTTTTCAACTTATCTATTCTTGGTCTCGAAATCTCTATCTCTCTTTCTCGGTTTCTACATTCTCTCTTGTTCTTCATACTGTTTTTCTTACTTTCTACTCAAACCAGTCCTTAAATCTTTTTATTCTAATACTATGTATCAAAGCAAGTGGAAACATTATGAAAAGGGCCAAGAACAGAAAAAAAAAATAGTACGTATATTATATAACATTCAAAAATTCATGAAAAAAAACACAAGTAGATAGAGTCGTAAGTTAAGACATAAATAAAAACAAAATAGAATGATTTTGACCAAGACCGATTTACTTCGGGTGATAATCTATATATGGTAACATCAGTTCCAGGACATAAATGAGGCAGCCGTGGCGTCATCAACAAACGGATATTCCATCTCCGTCCCCGGCGAGAAGTACTGAACTCTTTGTGTGTTCTGATGAGCCCACGACGGAGACGACGATGCATAGTGATGACTGTAATAGTTTCCATCTGCCGGAATTTCTGCCGCCGATGAACCACCGGAGGTTATTGAGTTTCTGGCGGTTGCACGCCTCTCTTCTTTCTTGAATCGGATTCCACACGCATTGCATAACGACTGCGCCATATTAACCATTTGTTACATTATGCATTGCTTATTTAATTTATATAGTCATATCAGATATAGATATGTTATCAGTAGATTAACATTGTAAATGATAGCTTACATCTTTGTAATACTAACAAATTATTTCTTTAAAAAAATACTAACAAATTATTTTTGTTATAAACTAAACACAACCTAGCCATTTAAAATAAATTAAAAACAAACGATTGAAAAAAGGAATTATAAACCATCCATACTTTTTTATGATGTGATAAACAATGATTAAAAGTCTTCTACTTTTCTTTTCGCAGAATATACAAGGGAGTTTTGCTTGCAGTAGTTTTGAATAACCAAAATAACACTTTTGCTTTTATCACAATCTAGATACTTTTATTATTAAATTACCTTGGGTCCTTTTGGTCCGTTTCTCCATAGAGGAGTAGAAGTTGTGTCGCAGCTAGCACAACGGCGAGGTAGGTTGTGATCACCACCACCCTTCTTGTACGAAGTTGTTTTAGCGTTACCTCCGTTGTAGAAGTAATCGTTGTTAGAACTAGCGGAAGAAAATCTGTCGAGGCGAGTGGATGGTGTTCCAAGTGAGAGAGTGCAATCAACAGAGGTTGATGAAGAGAGATTGTTATAATGATCATAATCTTGATTGTTTTGGTCGTCATTTTCCAAGGAAAAAAACATGGAGAAATTAGGGTTTGTTTGGTATCCCATCATGAAACGTAGGTTTAGAGTGAGAGAGAGAAAAAAATGAATGAGAGATGTTAGAGATGTGTGTGTTGTTTTTTGGTTGCTTTGTGAGTAAGTTATAATGTACAAAACGAGACATGGCTACATATATATAGAGACCCATTGGAAACTTAGCGACAAAAGGGATTGGTATGATCGAATCTATTGTTGTGAAGATTACATATTTGTTACTTTATCTAAAGAAAGCAACACTTCCACAATGGATATTCTCAAGGGCTTTAATTAACTCAGTAATTTTCTAATAGAGTTCTTTGCCTTTTTGGGTACGGAAAACAAATTATTCTTAACTCTGTTTTCCAGGCGGCCAATATGCTACAGTAATACTCTCAACCGATGAATAAATATGGTTAAGTAGTGGAGCACCACTTTTTTTTTTCAGTTCTTATATTCAAAACTAGATACATGTTTTGTATAACACTCTCATTTGTGGGCTACAAACTGTGAAGTTTTAATTTATCATCAACTTCTAACTAAAAACCAATTAAATGAAGAAATTATTCTTTTGTATTATATATTTGAATATCGATGCTGGTTTTCTTTCATTAACACTCCATTTACGTTTATAAATGAACATTTGAAACGTGGAAAACCTATGTAGGATTTTCTTTAGAGAAATACCTTAAGATATTGTTTAAAAAAAATGTCACAAAAATAGCACTAAAAGAAAAAATAACCAAAATAAATTTTATAAATTGTGTAAATATATATTTATATCCTTAGATTTAACTAATCTAAACTTAGAGTTTAGAGTTATGAGGTGAGGTAGGTTTAAAATTTAAAAAAAAAAAATTCAAAACAAAAATGACTATTCGGTAATTTTAGGGTTATTTTAGTGACAAAAACTAAAAAATGGCTATATGAGTGAATTGTTATTGTCATTAACACAAACACATTATTTTTAAATACATATCAAAATAATTTAAAAAAAAAACAAATTAGGTCAGTTTAAGATTTATCCAATACCTTAGGAAACAAGTTTTACTTGTATATAATACATTATGCGTGTTGTTTCTTTTACATGTTTGTTTCAAATAAAAGTGACAAAGCAAACTATAAAAGTTTAACATTCTCAAGGAAGATACAGTAGAATTTGAATGACGAAGTTAAAGAATTCTAAATTTAATATTTAATGCCAGTAAATAAGCCGTGAGATGAGAAGTGTAGATCTGTAGTTTTAGTGTCGGGAGGGTTGGTCAAAAGAGGCCCACGTGAATGACAGTGTCACGGTCTTCTAAGGAATTGGTCTCTCTCCGATTACGAAGCCCCTTTCACTCATTGCTCTTTTTAATCATCCGACTCAATCTTTTCGCGGACATCTAAACCAATGAAAGAGTTCAAATGGTTGTATTCTTAGAGGAATAAAAATTAGTAGAACTACAATTTTACGATTTTTATTATTTATGTTGAACAAAAACTAGTTGAATTAACCGTTACTGCAAATTTTGAGATCACCATTTGAGTTGAAAAAAATGTGTACAAAACAACTATCACTAAAGCTGAAAATGTGACAAATTTCGGGGGGAAATATATTATATCCAATTATGTTCAATTAATTTTACTAATTACAACCATTTGAACTGAAATCTAGCTAATTAGTTCTTATATGAATTTTACAGTTGATCAAAAAAACAAAAAGGTGGAAAACGGTATTGAATTGTAACACAATTTAGTTAATTATAAAATCACATTTAAAAGTTATAAGATTAATTTTTTATTACAATATTTCTTTATCAAATCCATGATTCATTTGTACATAATTTATATCTTTAGGGAAATACCATGTATAGTTACACTAATAGTCATTAAATTTATAGAAATCACTGGAATGTCAAGTGATTTGAAGGCATTTGCATATTTCTTACTCTCTCCGTTACATTAAGATATACTTTAAAAAAAAAATTGCTCCACTAAGATAAATTTTATGTTTTTTTATGAAAAATTTTAAACTTCAAAAAAATTAATTGATTTTATTGATTTATTATTGGTTACAATTTATTGAAAATTGAAAATTACAGAAAACAATACGTTTATTATAGTGATTTAATGAGTTTTCTTAATATATGTGAAAACAATAAAAAATCTATCTTTATGAAACATACGGAGTATTAAATATTTGTATATTTGATGTATTTAAAATGATTTTAAGAAAATAACCAAGGACCTAATATATATATTTATTAAAAAAAAGTAATTACATGTTATAAGAAAATAGAATTGGAACCATGTTCAAAATCTAGTTGCACATCTTGAAAAATAGCTAACAATATCGAGACTTGTTTGTCGTTTAATAAAAGTGTCATTTTCTACTCTCGGAACTGGAAACTAGAACCAAATACTGAACCTTCTTTAATATAAAGACTATATATGAGCTTTTGTACGTTAGAAATAAGGAGAACTAGTACTGTTTAAGCTAGGAATGAAAAAAAAAAAGTGTAAAGATAAAGGGAATTGCGAAGTGAAATTCTTGGCAATGATCAAAAGCAACATCTTGTGTTCTTTCTTTGGCTTGGGAGATTCAGTTGATCAGTCAAAGAAGCAAACTCTTAACTCAAAATATATTTTTAAAGCAAAAAAAATCAGAAAGGTACAAAACAACTGGATACACCAAACACTCAATTGCTACTTCTTTTTCTTTATTCTCTTTTCCCTATTTTGGGTTATACTTAGTTCGTTCCTCTCCTAAAGCAGATGATGTTTTTGCCAAGACAAGAATAATTGTTAACATCAACAGGAAGACTAGAAAAATCTTAACTCAAAAGCAAAATGGCTTCGCGTAAGGTGATCTCGTCAATAATTTTTTTCTATTGAAATATGGATGTATATGTGACAAAAAAGGGAAAACTCTGTAATATCTTGTAGATTTAACAAAGGTTTGTCGCATAATATTTTCGTCCAATGCTCCTACTTATATTGACTGACATATTACAGACTTGATTAGTGTGAAAATAATATGATTAAATAAAGATCCAAAGAATATCAAAGATTCAATAGAGCTAAAGAGGCAGGCTTTAAGCGAACAAAGAGAATAAAATCAGAGTTGTGAGTTAGTTGTTTGTCTAAGAAAACTGACGGAATATTATGATTTGTGGTATATAGCGAAAGGATTAATGAAACTGATTTGGCTAATTATATCATCAAAATGCGATTATTTTTTTGGATATATATTCAGAGAGAATTTTTAAATTAAGCATATTTGAGTTGCAGTAGTAGAAAGATTGGTGCCTATCAAAAATTGATTCGTGACATCGTACGAGCGAGACCAAAACATAGAGACATGTGATGATTGCATAGTCAGTAAACAAAAGTTTTAAGCTTTCGAAAACTAATGCACTGCATGTCGCACGGAATGAGATCCACGGACCGAGTGAGCGGGTGTGGGAGACTCATAATCAGTAAGCAGTCGGGTGTATCAAAATCAAAATTTTTGTGTAGGTTTACACTAACATGGGCGCATAGGGTGCAACGTGGACATTATGTTCTATGAGAGCGGGTAAACTATAACATTTTGGTTTGTGGTATATTGGGAAATACTTAATAAAACTGATTTAAGTACCTATTTAACCAAAGTGTGTTTATCTTTTTGGCACACATCGAGAGAGAATACTAGAGTTAAACGTGCTTGATCAAAAGTAATTGAAAGATGAGTGACCTATCGAAAAATGATTCTTGATTTCGTGCGAGTGAAGCCAAAACACATGGAAAGATCATGTGGCAATTGTATGATAAGTATTTCAAGCTTTCAGAAATTTAACGCACCATGAATTGCATGGAATAGGGTCCATGAGTTGAGTGAGCGAGCGTGCAAGATCCATTAATCGTCAATATAAATGTTTATAATTAATTATTTACATTTTAAAAGCTTTCATAAATAAATATATTTTTGTTACAAATAAGACGGAAAATGAAAATTAAAGCAATGCACAGTTATACCCAATGATCCACAATAGGCTTAAAATAGAGTAACCCAAAGACCAAATATCCTAAAACGGCCTGACAAATGGATTAGGGAACCTTAACCACCAAATCGCTCAGGGAGTAACCACTGTAGATTGACGACCAACACACCACTACGATGCCTCCAAGAACGGCTAAGCAAACCAAAAATCCCAGAAAACCCAAAACTAGAACGAACAAGCGCAAATCACCAACCTGCTGGAACCGAAAGAGAGACCTCGACGAAATACTATGAGTGGAGAAGCTCTTTGGGAAGGGTAAACAAGCAAGAGAGTGAGAAAGCAATGTCAAACTGGTTGTAAACCAACCGCTGTCACAGATCCTTTCAAGACCCATCATGGCCCTCAACACAACAAGCTTACTCATCAACTATCGACAGTTAAAGAAAAACAAATCCACCTCAAAGATATAAACCACCACACAGGCTCACCATCTCTCCCCTATGCCAAAAGAATTCAGATCTGAGAACAACAAATGGTCACCAACAGAAGCAGAGGCTCGAGACCCTTGAGGAAGCACACCAGACCAGTATCTAAACATGCATAAGCTTATAGCAAATGACAACCACATATACTAAGCAGTAGCGGCCCTGAGTACAAGCAAAGGAAGCATGTGTTTCCGGTCCTACTTATAATATGAAAAACTTCGGCCTTTTTTAATAAGTTTTTCAGTAAAATAGTTGGTTTATGGTTAATGTGTTTGTGGTGCTGGTTTCGAATTTAGCCAACTTCCTTTTTCATTTTCATATATAAACGATTCATTTTTTTTTGCTTTCGGTCCACAATTGTTTAGGGCCGGGCCTGATACTAAGGAAAAACACTGATTAGGCTTGACCACCACATATTCGGTATTGAAAACTCTACCTCGATGATAAAGAGCTGACCAAAAGAAAACAAGAAAAAATGAGCAGTGAAGCGCCGACGACTAGAAGAACAAAAATGAAAGATACATTGAAAATCACTTGTAGTGATAAGCTAGAGATAAGGATTAGAAAGAGAATAACTAAATAATTTAACCTTCATTTCACTAATTTTTTACATCATTCATCAAAAAACAATAGATTGTCTGAATTAATATTTCCATACATCGTACATGCATGGAGAAAAAAAAAATGAGTTTAAGGTAATTTAGTGATCTAATATGTAGTCACCAACACCGATTTTATAAAAAGAGAAAAATCGATCCGTCCTGTATGATACGGTCCTTATCCAACACTCAAACAACAACATAAAGAAAAAAAACAAAGAGAATGACAGCCAAATAACCAACAACAAAATAAAGCAAAAGATTATTTAAAAAAAAAACATTCCTCAAAAGGTTCAAGATCCGATTGGGTTTGCCTACCTTTTTTTATTTATTATTTTTATTTTTTATCATGGAGTTTGACTGGTTGACTTTCTAGATAACTTACCGTCCACTTTTACTTCTCATGGGTTATATGGAACCCTTAATCTGTCAGGACATTGTCGTTAATGGACCTATCCACTATAGAGTAGGGCCTATTCTTATCATATCACTAATGGGCCTACATTTTATTTTCTAAAAAGCCCATAGGGTTTAAAAAGGCCTACATTTCTTCTCCGCTCTCACTTCCTGATCTCCGTCGTCATCGTCGGTGGAAGAAAACGTCGACGATAGCCCCCGCGCGACTAGTAAGAACGTTTCTAGAAGAAGATGGGACTGTTAAGCATCATTCGAAAAATCAAGAAGAAGGAGAAGGAGATGCGTATACTTATGGTGTATGTATCTTGTGAACTCTTCTCTGATCTAAATATACATTTATCTAACTTGGTGATGTGTTTTTATAGTGGACTTGATAACTCTGGGAAGACGACGATTGTTCTGAAAATGAACGGAGAAGACACAAGCGTGATCAGTCCGACTCTTGGATTCAACATCAAAACCATTATTTACCAAAAGTCTGTTCCTTTTTTTCACAAAACTACTTTTAGTTTCAGTTTCTTGGTTGAGGAATATCATCGAACATGTTATGGGCAATGTGTGTATGTAGGTATACGCTGAATATATGGGATGTGGGTGGACAAAAGACTATAAGATCTTACTGGAGGAACTACTTTGAGCAGACTGATGGGTTGGTTTGGGTTGTGGATAGCTCTGATCTCAGGAGGCTTGATGATTGCAAGATGGAGCTTGACAATCTCTTGAAGGAAGAGGTATGAAACTTTGCAATGTGATGCTTGGTTGGTGTTTGTGACATGATACATATACTATTGGTTTTGGTTTTTAATGGGCAGAGGCTTGCTGGGTCATCTTTGTTGATACTAGCAAACAAGCAGGATATTCAAGGTGCTCTTACACCTGAAGAGATTGGCAAAGTAAGGGTTTAATCTTTGTCTTTAAAGGGTTTCTTTCTAGGTTTAAGTGAAGACTGAGGAGTAGTGGTGGTTAAGTAAGATATGTGTTTTATTGTTCAATCTTTGCCTCTCTCTCTCTCTCTCTCTCTTTGCTTTTAAAAGGTGTACTTTACTTACTTAGTTTCAATAAGGATAAGGTGTGAACTGAGATATGTTTGTGTTGTATTTTGTGCTAAACTCAGTTTCTTCTTCTTGCTTGTGCAGGTGTTAAACTTAGAGTCCATGGATAAAAGCAGGCACTGGAAGATCGCGGGTTGCAGCGCATACACAGGTGAAGGTTTGTTGGAAGGATTCGATTGGTTGGTTCAAGACATTGCTTCCAGAATATACATGCTTGACTGATCTTTGTGTTCCTCAACTACCGAAGATTCACTATCCCAGACGCATCACATATCGAACCTGCCCATTTATTACCAATATCTTGATTGTGCTCAAGTGACTTCATGTCTCCATCTTGGCATTTCTTTCAGTCTTATTGTAACAATGATTCTACAAGCATACATCTAAATTTGAAAGCAAAATCTTCTGATCTTGTTTGATAGAAAGTGATTTAACAACAAAATGATGTTTCATACATCCAAGTAAAACTTATTACTGATTACCAAATTCCAAGTTCATCACCAATGTTCTTCGCAATGTAAAATGGGAAGGAGCATAGAAAAGGAAACAAAAAGATCATTTCGACTTCTTTCCAACCTTCTTCTTGACAACTTCGTCGATGTACATTATACCTTTGCCCTTATAAACTTCAGGAGGTTTGCAACTCCTGACTGTCGCAGCAAACTGATGCACCCTGTCCTTGTCGATCCCGGTGCAGCAAACCACATTGTTCTTAAAACAAAAGACCCGAACAGCCGGAGGAACAGCCAGTTCGACTTCGTGACTGTAACCCAGCTTAAGGTACAAGAAACGCCCAGCTTCCTCAGCTCTGGCTTTGTATCCAACTCCAACAATCTTCAAGAACCGAAAGAACTTTGCTTCCATCTTCCCTTCTTCCTACAGAGAATGCTTGCCTGTCTGAAACAGAGAAAATTTCTTAACTTGTCTTAAAAAACAAAAGGGTTTCACAGTTAGAAAACAAAAGGGTGCTTAGAATCAAATCTCATATACACACATAAAGGCAGCAACTTTCGTCTTTCTACCACTCAATCACATAAGAAACAGTACCGAAGCTGACTAAACATGCTGGAAAGAAGTATTACTTCGTTCATATATATATATATATATATATATATATATATATATATATATATATATATATATATATATATATTCATCACAAAGACGTGTAAACAGCAATGAGCTAACCAGGAAATACGTCGAACACTTTCCGTGCAATATTACGAGAAGAGTACAAATGCAAAACAAACCCAATTCACATAAACAAAGTTGGTTCTTCCCAATCAAATCGATATCCATGAACACGCCGAAAATGAGAAAGAAGAACAAACAATGTCGAGATCATTTGCAAGTAGCTCAACGCAGTAGATAAGAGGACAAGAAGTAGAAGAAGATAGGGATAAATCTTTATACAAAAAAGAGTAGATACCTTTCTTGCTTTCGGACCAGTGGGACGGTGCTACTTCTTCGCCGGCGGATCCAGATCACTCTCCAACTCCTCCGGCCTTAAAAGGCTTCTCTTTCGATTCTTTGAGAAGAATTTAGCCAAGCAAAACGACACGCTGTTTTGTTTGATATCAAGTGCTTAAGAAGCCCATTGGGCTGCTTTATAAAAAGCCTAAAAGACTTTTAGTATCGATGCTTGCTTCCTCGCCTCTCTCTTTATTAAATAGTTAACGCGTTTTTAAATCGGTTAAAACGGCACGCTGTTTTGGTTCACATCGAGTGCTTATGAAGCCCATTGGGCTAATCCATAAAGCCCAAATAGCCTTTTAAGTTGTATTCTAGCTCCCTCGCCGCCCTCCTCTCTAGTTTTTGAAGTTTTTGACCGGAACGCCTCTCAGCAATGGCGGATTCGATTTTCAGAAAGCTAAGAGACGGAGGCGAAGAAGGCGAGCTCGCGCCAGCTCTCACCGTAGAGGAAACTGTAGCTTCCCCTTTCGCCCTCGATGTCTCCTGCTATCTCCTCGCGAATCTCTCTTCATCAATCCTGGCTGGAAAATCCAAGTCGGAGTACATCCTCGTAACACTAATCCTCCTAAAATTCAATCTCTTTTGCTTCATTGATTCTGTAAAATCTTCGTTTCTTTGCGATGCAGGGGTCTCGTGCTGATCACATTCTCTAGGAGCCCTTCCTTCTATTTACAGTTCTTGAAGCAAAAAGGAATCGTTGTATCTTCATCTTCTAAGTGGTGAGTTTGATTTGATATCCTTTTAGGTTTCTTAGATACTCTTTGATTGTACTGATTGGTTTCTGGAATTGAAGGATTCGTGTTTTGGATTGTTACACTGATCCACTAGGATGGATTGATCAGCCTTCCACTGGTGTTACTGAAGGTCCAAGTTTAGTTAAGTTATGCAAGTGTGTTAGTGACTTGAAGAGGCTTTTCTCTTCAATCATTGAATCAGGAAGAGGTATAGTAGTTCCAAGCATCATGTTTTTTCCAATTTAAAGGATGATATGAGGTTAAAGTTGATTCCTTTGCTGTAGAGATGGTTGGAGATGGGAAGGCACGTTTCTCTGTTGCCATTGATTCGGTAAGAAAATTCTCTCTTTGGAGTTTGGACATGAACTTTGGAAATAAGAAGTGATGATTTTTATGATTAATACTCTGAATCAGGTGAATGAGCTGCTAAGACATTCATCCATGCCATTAGTTTCTGGTCTTTTAACAGATATTCGAAGCCATGGTATATTCACATTCTTTGCTACATGAACCTGAGCACCATTTTATTAGCTTTATTCCTTCTTAGGTTGAGTTTGTTGGTGCAGCACAAGTTTCGAGTGTGTTTTGGTCATTAAACACTGACCTTCACCAAGAGAAGGTCACCAATGCGCTTGAATATATATCCACCATGAAAGCCAACTTAGACCCTTTTTGTCCATCTTCGGATGGGAAAAGGAATGCTTTGGAAAACCTCTTTTTGGTTCATCAGGATTTCGGTAGAGGACGGTTCCATGTCCGGTTTAAGCTTAGAAAGGGACGTGTCAGAGTAATGGTGAATGTTCTCTCTTACTCTATTCTCTGTACCCTCTATTAGTATCATCTAGTTAACAATCTTTGTAACGCTTTACATTACAGTCTGAAGAATATCATGTTGATCAAACGGGCATAAACTTTTCACCCATTTCCTCCGCTGAAACTGTTATTGCAACCACCAAAAGCCTTTTGCCTAAGGCAAGTTATATTGCTTCACTTCTTACTTTCTTCTTATCTCTTTGTTGTTAAGTTATATGGTATCATATTAGTGGTTCTTCTGGTTCAGGTTCATTTCAATCTACAGTTGTCTGAGAAAGAACGCGTTGAGAAAGAAAAAGTTGTCCTTCCTTTTGAGCACCAAGGTGAGTTGTACATCACATTTGGTAGTAAAGCCAGAGAATTTTAAGCTCATTAATGTCTGAGATCGTGTAGATAAAAACATGCTTGGTGTTGTTATGTTCTTCAGATCATGGAAAATCGACAGAGATTTATGATGGGCGTAGAACTATTGCGGATGGCAAGACTGAGGGAACACCATTGTCTTCAGGAGAGTTGCAGACCGATGTGGTTTCATCAGGTAAAGGTGGGGAGATTATATATTTCAGAGATTCAGACGATGAGCATCCTGATTCTGATGAGGACCCTGATGATGATTTGGACATTTAATTGTTCTTGTAAGAACCAGACAGTGTGCTACACTACAGTTTTGGTTTTGGCAAAGGTACTTTGGGTTATAATTGCTTGGATCTTAATTGTTAGATTTATCAAACTATGTACACTAGATAGAAGATTTGTAACAATTCAAGGATTTTTCATTGTGTTATTGTTGCATTATCAACACAAATTTAGTTTAGACGCATCAATGAATTGAATAAAAAAATCATCTTGTACTAAATCAAATAACTTCAGCTGCAATGGTAAGGGTTTGATAATTCAGTTTGGAAAAGGAATCTAATTTTTAAAATTTATATTGAGTTCACAATTTTAATTGGTTTGGGTAACAGGCATGTTTATTGCTTGTAAAGCCATATATATTTACACAAACAAAGCCACAACAACAATGGATAGGGGACTGATTCTTTAACGAATCATCATATGAGCGAACTCATCAAAGCTTAAAACTCCATCAGCGTTAAGATCAAAAGCTTTGATCATGACAATGCAATCATCAGTCGTTCTTGACTCACCAAGCTTCATCAGCATAGTCTTCAAGCTTCTTGGAGTTATGCAATCTTCTCCTTCAGAGATATACATTCTAAACGCTTCCATCATCTTGCTCTTCTTCTCTTCCTCTGTAAGCTCATCATTCCCTTTGATTAAATGAGAAAACTCCTCAAAATCTAACATCCCATCTCCATCTATATCAGATAGTTTAACCGCAGTTTCAGCCTCTTCATCAGAAAGATGCTCTCCCAATGTGTTGAAACTCTTCTTAAGCTCTTCTGCAGAGATTCGACCGTCTCTGTTTGCATCCATGTAAGCAAACACACCTTGTAAGTCTCTTATATTATCCTCACCGTTCCTGAATGAGGAAAGTCGCTCGCAGAGTTTAGTGAAAGATGTAGATAATGGACGTTGAGTGTTCTTTATGAGGACAAAAAGTTAACAAGGTTATTCCACAAGTTTTCTTCCTTTTTGATGTATGATTTGAATGAGAAAAGGGTCTACATGGTTTCTCTCTATATATAGGTTGTTTCGAGTTTCAAGAATTATATAGAATAGCACTTAATAGAACATGAAACGTATCAAACGTGAGAGATTGAGAAAACAAATATAATTAGTCTTCAGATCTAGAAGAAAACGTATTATTAGTCTTTAGATCTCAAGTAAAGTAAAGATATAGTATTAGTTACAGGTTTCATTCTCTATATTTGAAACACGTTTTTCTTTTATTTATTTTGTTTAAATATAGGAATTAGGATTAAGAAATGGTGTTTTGATTAGGGCAAATCTCTCAAATAGTCATTTTTGAAGATTTTGTCACAAAAATAAATATTGAGAGAAAAAATGACCAAAATAATTTTTTTTTATTTTGAAAATTTTAATATTTTTAAAATTTTCTAAGTTTTAAACTTCAACTCCAAACCCCCCACTCCATAACTCTAAACCTTAAGTTTAGATTAATTAACCCAAATGTATAAATATATATTTACATCCTTTAATAAAGTCTATTTTGGTCATTTTTCTCTTTAGGTGCTATTTTGCGGACAAAAGTTTTTTTAGGTCTATTTTGGTCTTTATCTCTATTGATTATCTATTACACAAGTTTGTTGACTGCCACATGTTTTTTTTTTTATCAGGGAATAAGATGCATGTGGTCTTTCTCACTAATCTATCCATATGAACTATGAAGCTGCCTGGTCTGATGTGTTTAACTTGGCTGGCTTTCTCATATCTCAATATACTTTGATTTGGTTTTTGTCAAAGGTTACTGGAGTTTAGAGACAAGCATTTGATTTGAGATATGACTGATAATAACCATCATCTTTGAAAGATGTGTTAATTTCGTTTACAATAAGCCTATAGGTAAAGATCTGACTAAGAAGCTCAACTTGAATCTAGTTGTCGTATTATTTGATTGCACATGCTCAACTTGTGTCTTGAAATGTGTGCTTCATGGTCCAATAATGTATGACACATCACACATGTACAACACAAACTTAGTAGATGAATGCATATTGCAGAAACTCGATATGAAACAATCTTAGTCAATGGACTCTAGATATTGCCCCTTGCTTTTATATCACATCATTCTACTAAAATCATATGTGATATATTGATATATACTTAAAACTAGATATTTATCTCAAGAGTTACCATCACAAGATTATACTAAATACTTTGCAACTTAGAAGACCTTAAGAACAGAGCTAGCTGGCTTTGTTGTTGTTCTTGATCAGGCTCTCATGTGTCTGTTCTCTCTACCTTCTCTTAATCTTCTTCCACTTGTGTATTCTATCTCTGCATCAGAGCTTCTGCTTCCCTTTTTACATACCTCACTCTTGATAATAGAGCCTCTTCATCAGCGTGGATGCGGTTTATTGGTTTGTGATCTGAGCCACACAGTATGATACATTTAGCAAAATGAAACTAAGGAGATTTGAGATTAATACAACAACAATCTCACCTCTGTAGCCCTTTGGTAATGGAAGTCTACAGCTTGTGAATCAAGATCAGCTTCTGATTTGGTGCTCGTTTGACTCAATAAATTGGCTTCTATTCTAAGCAGCTTTTGTCCTCGCTTGGTGAGTAAGCCGCTTTGAGTAAAGAGTCATCCATCTCATCAGTGATCTCTACATACTGACTAGTTGTGGTGATGTCATCTGCACTAAACCCAAAGGAAACCCTGTAAGCTTCTAACTCCTCCATGTCTTGCCTCGTCTGCCTGTTCCGGTTCCCATTCCCATAAGGCCATAACCATTCCTGGGGTACATCTGAATCCTTGGACACATCTAAAATTTAAACATAGTATATCCTTCCATATTTCTTGACACTTGATAGAGACTTGGTTTTTGGATTAATGACACAACAAAGACTTATGCATCTATACTAGTTTGGTTTATGGTTTCTTTGGCTAATAATTAAAAAAAAAATCCAAGTTGAATATCAGAAATTATCATAATCAATATGTATTCAAAGGAGGATATCTTAGCTTACGAAAGAAAAAAAACGAGAGAATATTATTCAATATTGAAGTGAAATGAAATAATTTGTTAATCTTCCAAAGTTAGTTACAACTTGGTTAAATACTCATGATTAAGCTAAAGGAGACTAAACCAGGATGGTTAACTCTTAACCATAATAAATCAGTATATCTAATACCCCCCGGTCAAGTCTCTGAAACTGAACTATCAGGAAGGAAAAGACTTGAGAGTGACATTCGATCAAGCAAGCTATGAAACGGTCCAGAATGCAGAGGTTTCGTGAAGATGTCAGTGTGTTGATTCGCGCTTGAAACATGCATAAGGGTGAGGAACCCATTCTTCACTTGATCATGGACTGTGTGGCAGTCGATCTCCATGTGTTTAGTCCGCTCGTGGAATACGGGGTTGGTATCAATCTGCATCGCCGACTTGTTATCACAGAATAGCTTAGCCTTCGTCGTGACGGGAACCTTCAAGCTGGTAAGAAGCTGTTGAAGCCATAGAAGTTCACAAGTCGTGTGCGCCATGCTTTGATATTCAGCTTCGGTACGGCTTCTGCTCACCACATCCTGCTTCTTAGACTTCCATGTGATCAACGAAGTGCCAAGGTAGACACAATAGCCAGTGACAGAGCGTCGGGAGTCAGGACAGGTGGCCCAGTTTGCATCAGAAAATGCATTCAAGCAAGCAGTAGATGAAGCGGAATAGAATAATCCTTGCCATGGATTGTTCTTGATATAACGGAGGATCCTGTGAGCGGCAGTGACATGAACATCAGTAGGCACAGACATAAACTGACTCAAGCAGTGCACCGCAAACGTTATATCGGGGCGCGTAATCGTCAAGTAAAGCAGGCGACCAATCAAGGCTCAAAACGAAGTTGGATCAGGAAGAGGAATCCATGTGTTGCTGCTCAGCTTCACCAAAGGATCCATCGGAGTAGGACTGAGTTTACAAGCAAGAAGTCTTGCATCCGATAAGAGACTCAACGCATACTTCCGTTGAGAAAGTGAAATACCCTCAGTGCTTCGAGCAACCTCCAGGCCAAGAAAGAACCGAAGTGGACCAAGATCCTTGATCTTGAAGTGTTGATGAAGAATATCTTTCATATGTTGGATAGCAGCATCATCATTTCCAACGAACATGATATTGTCCACATAGACAAGAGCCGCAACAAAGGTAGATTCAGTATGCTTCACAAACAAGGTATTATCCGCCGGTGATTGAGTGAATCCATCAGAAAGGAAGACAGCAGAGAGACAGTTATACCATTGGCGTGAGGCTTGTTTGAGTCCATACAAGGACTTGTGGAGCCGATATACATGATTAGGAGGAAGAGTACCAGAATCTGGAACATAACCCTGAGGAAGACTCATGAATATTTCCTCATCCAGATCACTATGCAAAAATACATTGGAGACATCCATTTGCGACATACTCTATCCCTGAATCGCAGCAAGAGCCAGTAGAAGCTTCACACTCGCAAGCTTCGCTACCGGTGAAAAAGTGTCTGTGAAATCAACACGTTCTTGCTGTGTAAAACCCTTAGCAACTACTCGAGCCTTATAACGCTCAACGGTCCCATCATCTCGGTATTTGATCGTGTATACCCACTTACAGCCAACTACATTTTTCCCTGCAGGTAGCGAAACTACTGTCCAGGTATGATTGGCTTCCATAGCCTGCAATTCCTCATTAGTAGCCTTCTTGAAATTTGGAGATAACATGGCTTCCTTAAATGAGGTTGGTTCTATTTCAAGGGAGTATGAGAGGATATAGGATTGATAAAAAAGGGTGAAATTTGAGTAGGTAAGAACCGAAGAAAGAAGAAGGGGTGGAAGATGGTAAAGAAGGAATGGAACTGGAATCAAGGGTGGTGGGAAGTAGAGAACTTCGCAAGAGAACAGTGATACTGAGATAAGTAACTTGGAGCCTTGACATTACGTCTCGGTCTTTCACCCAGAAGAGTTCCTTGACCTGTGCTAACGAGAACAGTCTCAACAACAACAGGGTCATTACGAGATTTATGCGATTCTAAATGCACAAAAACAATGTCATCATGAATCACAGGAATAGGCAATGGCATGATGGTTTTATCAAAAATATCAGTAGGACTTGTATGTTGATCAGTTGTAAAAGGAAATATATTTTCATGAAAAATAACATTCCTAGTGATTGAGATTTTATTAGTATCAAGGTTTAAAACTTTGTAACCTTTAAAGCCAGACATGTAACCAAGAAAAACACATGAATCAGCACGAGCAGTGAATTTATGACGATCCTTAGGAAAAGTAGAGACATAACAAAGACAACCAAAAGATTTCAAACGTGAAAAAAGTAGGAAGTTTCTTTGTCAAAAGTTCATATGGAGTCTTGTTACCTAAGATCATAGAGGGAGTTCGATTAATGAGATAGACCGCAGTACAAACACAATCACTCCAGTAAGCTAATGGAACATTCGATTGAAAGAGTAAAGCACGGGCAACGTTTAAAATATGTTGATGCTTACGTTCTACAGTCAAATTTTGTTGAGGCGTATATGCACAAGAGAACTGATGAATCATACCATGTTGTTTAACAAGCTGAGTAAATGATAGTTCTGGTGCATTATCACTACGAATAATTCTAATCTGAGCATTATATTGAGTAGAAACATAAGCAACAAACTCAGGAAAGACAGTCTAAACATCATTGTTATTACCAATCATGTATATCCATGTAACCCGAGTACAATCATCTATTATGGTAACAAAGTATCTATAACCATCAACTGATTCAACTGAAAAAGGACCCCAAACATCTAAATGAATCATATCAAAAGGTGCAACAGACACAGTAGTACTAGAATCAAAAGATAGACGCTTTTGTTTAGCTAAAGGACAAACAGGACAATGATCAGACGTATTGAAACTAGACTCAGGAATATGTAAAGTACCAGTCAATTGCTTTAACTTGGAACCAGATGGATGTCCAAGGAGTTGGTGCCATAGATTCCCATCGACTCGCAAGGATCCACAGAAAGACAAAGAAGCATTGTTATCAGGTTCAAGAACGTAGAGATTGTGAACCAATCATCAAGCCCTGAATAGACTCCTGTAAGAAGCAGAGTTCAGGATAAAAATGAGCAGAAAATTTACTATCACGAAGAAGAGTGCATACACTAATCAAAATGAAACGGAAGGAAGGAACATGAAGCACATTATGTAACACAAGAGAAGATGAAATATGTACAGTTCCTATATGCGTGATTGATTCATGAACCCCATTAGGAAGAGAGACTGTAACACCAAGCACATATTTAGTATCACTAAAGACTGAAAGATCTGAGCAGACATGTGTGGTGGCTCCACTGTCAATTATCCAAGCATCTCTAGCAATCAATTGCGAAATTGTAGAAAGGCATTGATTTTGAAAAGTAAGAATATTATGTTGGAATTTTAGGCTAGTAGAGAGAAATGGAATAATACCAGAAGTGGATTGAGGTGCCATGTATCCCGTTTCAGTGATAGAAGACTGCTGACTTGAAATCGCATTCACAGAAGGGTTGATAGAAGCCGTAGCTGCTGAAGTAAAGACTGAAGTTGGGAAGCATCCATCGTACCAGGAGCAGACGAGGCAGCAGAAGAACTAGTCTGAGCCACAACATTGGTTTGTTGAGGATGATTATGCTGCTGTTGAACGTACAGAGGATGTTGCTGTTGGACTGGTCGTGGATTATAATTGTTTCGTCCTCGTGGAGTCAGACCAGCAGTATGGTTATTACCATGGCCAGTATGAGAAGCCTTATGATTCCTGTGACCAGGAGGATATCCATGAAGACGGAAGCACTTGTCAACAATATGCCCAAGCTGACCACAGTAAGTGCATAACAGTTGTTGTTTAGGACGATAGCTAGAGTTGTTATGCGCTGCAGCAAACACCGCGTGGTCAAGACTCTGATCCGAAGCAGAAGCTTGAAAGACATAAGTTGATGTTGAACTCGGCTTAATAACACGTTGACGCTCATCTTGCGTTACCAGATTGAACACATCTTCAATTGATGGTATTGGCTTCAACATCAAGATATGACGACGAGTAGATTCATATGTGTCATTAAGCCCCATCAAGAATTTCGTCACTCTGCTTCGCTGTTGAAGTCGCTCCCATAACCCTGCTGCATTACACTCACATTTTCCACAAGAACATACAGGCAATTCAACATATTCCTTGTGCTCTTCCCAGAGAGTAACCAAGGCAGTATAATAGGTACTAACATCCATTGATCCCTGTTGAATCAAACTTAACTGCTGCTCAATCTCATAGACTCGCGGTGCGTCATCTTGTTTGAAGCGAGAGAGCAAATTCTTCCAGATCGATTCAGCAGTAGACATGAACAATAGACTCTGCCCTATCTTCTTGGAAACAGAATTCATCAACCAAGTAGCTACCATATTATTGCATCTAGACCAAGATACTTAATCCCTATGGCTATCAAGAGGTTTAGAGATAGTACCATCGATGAAACCGAGTTTGTTACGGATGTTGAGAGCCATGTGAATCGAACGACGCCATGAATGGAACTCCGCACTAGAGGTGAGACGATCAGAGACCAAAACGAGACCAGCGTGATCGGAGCTATGGAGATAGTACGGATTCTCATATAGATCGGAGAACGACGTCGCGGAGGTTTGATTGGAGCTCATCGCGAACAGAAGAGGATGAATCGAAGAAAGAAGGATCTGACGGAGAAACAAGAAACGCAAGAATCTCAGAAAGTAGAAAAAAAAAGAGTCGAGAAGAGGTAAACGAAGAAGACGATCTCGAGCTCAAAAACAATCAGATCTTCAAGGAAGAGAAGAAGCATCTGTTGAATCGAAGAACTCATGAAGAACGAGAAGAGAGAATCGTCACAGGTTTGGCTCTGATACCATATTGAAGTAAAATGAAATAATTCGTTAATCTTCCAAAGTTAGTTACAACTTGGGTAAATACTCCTAATTAAGCTAAAGGAGACTAAACCAGGATGGTTAACTCTTAACCATAATAAACCAGTATATCTAATATTCAAAGACAAACTGGCATGCTTTTGATCTGTTGGCTGTATATTCAAGCTTATTGAAACTTTCAATTCTTTGCAGATAGATATGAGAATGTGGCCATATATAAACAAGTCACGTTTTCTAGAATGCATTTTCCACTGTATTTTTTTTGTCCATTTTTAATTTCTCAATTTGAAGATGTCTAGATACTATAGTCAACATTGCGAGCAAAGCATTGTTGGTTCAAGAGGTTCGTCGAATTAGAACGATATCGAATATAATGTTACAGTTTCAACTCAAGAATATGATGTTCTGGAGGGCAATGTAGATTCCATCACAATGGAAAAACATTTAACCAGAGATTAAACTAAAATAGATTCAAATTAACTGGTTAGATACATAGTCATTTAGAGTTAACAACTAGTATAGTTGTATAACATTATGAATTTATCGAAAGGCAAAAAGATAATTTTTCAGTGCCAAATTAGGGGAAAGGGATTTTGAATTTTTGAAATCAACAACTACATATTCATATATGAAAAGCAATGAATAAGTAACTATTATCTCGACTGGTAAAATATATTTAAAAAAAGTTTGTCGTCCTAGTTTTCTCTCAAGTTCAAGAATCGAGACAACGCTGTGTCTGCTTCTTCTTGACGCCGGCAAGGCTTCTGGCCGCCGGCGTCGGGAGATCCGCTACATCTTCTTCATGGTTTCTCTCGCTCCAAGTCAGAACTCTCGTCTTGTTTCTTGCTTCGCACTTACTCATTCAGTTTCTCTGGATCTGGTGTCGTCGAAACTGGAGAAGATATTCGTGGTCTATGCTCAGGTTTTCAAGATCACCGAAACTGCATCCTTCACGGGGTCTCCCGAAAAAGCTGTACAAGGACCACCTTTCACCTCCTTTCCTACTCTGAGTTCAGCCTTCACATGAGTTCCAGATCTGAGAGGACCTCCGTGGATGTTCAGGATCTGAGCTACGCTCGGATAAAGCTCTAAACTCAGCCATAAAAAGCACCTCAGGCCACCGCAGTGACATCATCTTCGAGTTCTAAACGGGGTTCTGTTTCTCTTCTTGGCGGCTGCTCAACCCACAACATTCCGATCATCGCGGCCTTCCCTCCTCAATCTTGCGCCACCGTCCTTCATCCCGACGAAAAAGTGCTCCCTAGCTTTGCCACACGGACCCTTCTCTTCAAGCTCAGACCTGATGGCCTCCTTTCCAGATCCGCCTCCCATCTTGGTTCTAGGTTTTCTTCAGCCAGGCTGGCTGTTAATGGGACGAATTCAATTGTTTGTGGGCCTGTACCATTACCACTAATGAAGAAAGCAATCTTTGCTTAGTCAATCAAAATACCCAGAGAGCTTCACAACGAGAGTCAACTAACTATGGGTTTGATTATTTTGACTACTTTAAAGATTTCTGAGGGGTTCTTTGGGATCTATATTATGAATGTATAATTATATCACTCTTATAGGATGAATTGTTTGGTGCGTTCACCGACTTTTACCGGTACCATCATCCTCTTCTACAAAGGAGATATTCTTATTATCATGCCTCTTTTCAGTGAAAGGAGATGATTCCTCGGGTGAAGTACCGAGTGTTTGCTTCAACTTACTTGCCGGTTTGTTACCTTGTGTAGCGGTCTATACGGGGCCAGAGAGTTGGCTTTCAACGTCACAATATAAGGTGACTAAATCTCAGCTGTCCGACTTTGTTGTACATGCTTCCTCGACGCATTCAAACCTTGTCTTAAATTCGCTGTAATCTTCTTATAAAAAATTATCCTGTTTAATCGTACTTGCTGTTGTAGATTATGTTTATTTATCAAGAGGATGTCTAATTCCCTCTTGCGTTTGTAGTTCTTCAAGTTAATTTAATGAAAGTAAGTTTGTGTTCAAAAAAAAAAGTAACTATTATATCTGTGTTCAAAAAAGAAAAAGTAACTTCTATATCTAAAAGTTGTACATCAATTTCGTTTTAATTTTCAGAAGGTAGCATTATGTCTTTTGCCATAAGTTTTTTTCAATGGTAAGCCAAACAAAATTTCCGGTGGTGGAACCAAATCCATTATAACAATCCATCACATGTTTTTCTTATTTATTGCATAATTTGTTACTTCAAATTGCTTGCTCCCTTATACAGGAAGGTGCAAACATCTTTCTCCTAGATGAGTTATATATCTAGACTCAAACCAGAATATGTAACTTCAAATTTTATAAAGCGCTTTATCTTACATTCAAATAAAAGCGTTTTAGTCATTGTGACATTATGATGGTGACCTATACGGCGAACCAACTGATTATCTTTGAAGGAGAACCAAGGTCCAAAGTACTATTCATTCTCTAGTCTCAATGTTCATTGGAATAAACATGTTCTTTTCCGTAATCTAACACTCTTTGTGATTATCATGAATCAAGCCTATGTGGACACTGAAATAACTTGATGTCTTTTAAGGAATTGAATATCACATGGAAATTTTATCATTTCACTCTATACCTCCGTTCAATAAATCAGAATCCTTTGAGTACTCCGATCAGAAAATCATGACAAATTTTGAAGAATTAAGAAAACTCATAGAAGACCTAGAAAGACCAAGACTTTTTTTCTTTTTAGATAATGTTATGAAACAGACGGTTTCGGGAATGCACATAAGTGGGATTATCTACTTGGTCTACACATGGACCAATCGGCCCATATGCATCACGGATGGGCCAGCCCATTTATCACTTAGACCAACCGACTTTGGGCCTTGTTAACTTGTCCCACATCGAGTATGTGATGTGGGTAAGTCGGCCAAACACTCTTATATATATGTACCCCTTTTGTACTTATTTAATATACAAGAAAGCAATAAGACAAAGTCTTTAGACACTTCTATAAACCCTAGCCGATTACTCTCTATCTCTCTAGCCTAGTTTCATGTCGAGATAAACCTCTATCAGACTCGAGTTTCACAACACGTTATCAGCACGATCCTGCTCTAAACCCAACCATCTCGGGTCTTAGATTGAAGCTCAACAAGCCGGCACACCTCAACACCATCCGAAACCCTAATCGGCGATCCTCTCTTTCTCTCTTAATTTTTGATCGATTGTTTTCATAGATCTAAGAACTAATCTTTTGTATCTTGTCTTTGGTTGATTGTTTAAGGTTCCCAAGAGGAAACCCAAGGAGAAAATCGATCAAGGATTAAGGTATGTCATCTAATCCATCTTGAGGTTCATCGATTTTTGTTTAGAATTGTTGTTAGGGTTGCTTCGGTTTGGTTTTTGATTTTCGCCATAGATAAGAAACTTTAGGTTGCTAGATTCATTGCTAGGCGGCTAGAAATCGAAAATACCAAAACCCTAATAGAAAAGGAAAACCTAGATCAATCCAATTTAGGAAAACTTAACCTAAAAGGAAAACCCTAATCCAAAAAGAAAAACCTAAATCAATCCGATTTAGGAAACCTAATCTAAAAAGGAAAACCTAATTATAAAAGGAAAACCTAATTAGAAAAGGAAACTTTCCTAAATTAGAAACTTACCTAAACTTACCCGAACTTACCTAAAATAGAAACTTACCCAAAATGGAAACTTCCCTAAAAAGGAAACTTTCCTAAAATGGAAACTTACCTAAAATACCTAAACTTACCTAAAACCCAAACTTTCCTAAAAAGGAAACTTTCCAGAAAAGGAAACTTTCCTAAAAAGGAAACTCATCTAAAATGAAAACTTTCCAAATTTCTAGAATTATAAGATCTAAGTCTTAAACCCCTAGATTAGTTAAAGAAAGTTTGTTTTTATACTTTGGTCGATGATACTAGACCTATTGGTCGATGATGTTAGACCCACTGGTCGATGATGCTAGACCCATGGTCGAGGATGCTAGACCATGAACCGCGAATGGTCAGTGGTACGTACCGTGCAGTACGGACGGGTCACAAACGCGGATGAAAGACAGGCACTGCCAGTCACGTACCATAAGGTACGAACCTGCGGTAACCCATGCGAACCATGACCCGCGATTAAAACATGAACCGCGGATGGTACATACCATGCGGTACGGACGGACCACGAACGCGGATGATAGACGGTACGTACCATGCGATATGACCGATCACGTACCATTCAGTACAAACCCGCAGTGATCCCTACGAACCACGAACCGCGGTCATACCATGACCACAGACAGTCGATCACCCGCACCATGCGGATAGACCAAGGTCCATTCGGGTCGATGATGCCTACCCTCAGGTACGGCTAGACCATTGATCCGCAACGATCGATGATGCGTACCATGTACGTCTAGATCGCGGATGGTCGATGATCCGTATCAACGGATAGACCACGAACCACATAGGTCGATGAAGCGTACCATGACGTACTGCCAGACCGTGTGCTTGTCCAATCGGTTTTCAAACTGTTTTCATTACGATTTTCAAATGGACAAGAGATGTGGTATGATAAGACCTAAGCAATCTGAAACTCATTTTCAGATGCCAAACATCACAAACTTGGACTTTGCACCCCTCAATGTCAAAGGTGACAATTACCTGCAATGGGCATTAGACATTGAGATATCTCTTGGAGCCGAAGGCCTAGAGCATTGCATCATTAAAGATAGCAATGCCAGCAAGAGAAAAAACTCAAAAGCCCCTGATGCACATCCGACATCACATAGAGGAAAGCTTGAAAGCTCAATACCTCACAGTGAATGATCCATATGAGCTATGGAAAGAATTCAAGATGAGATATGATCATCAGAGGACCCTGGTTCATCCAGCGGCCACCTATGAGTGGATACACCTTAGGATTCAGGACTTCAAGTCCGTGAATGAGTAAAACTCAGCCTTATTCCAAATAGTCTCACAACTGAGGCTATGTGGCGCGATTGTATCTGATACACAGCTCCTTGAAAAGACATTTCAGACAATGTCTCCAAGCAACATGTTGCTCCAGCAACAGTATAGACAAAAAGGTTTCAAAACCTATAGTGAACTCATTCACTGTCTGTTGCTTGCTGAACAAAACAATGAGCTGCTCTTGAAGAACAGTGAGCTTAGACCCCCAGGTACTAAGCCTATCCCAGAGGCACGTAATGCCGAGCCTAAGGATGATACAGAGGCAAACCATGTCCGTTATGACCAAAAGGGTTGCAGTTCCTCATATGGACGAGGACGCGACCGCAGAAGTCAAATGCGAGGACGTGGACGTGGTAGCCATAACAAAGGGCGTCCTACCCCTTATGATCGTCCAAACCAGTCCAATCATGGACGTGGTAAAGACAAAGGCACTGGGATATCTTCAAGGATTCAGAATCCTAGGACCTCACCTTGCCACAGATGCGGGATGTCAAACCATTGGGCAAAGAATTGCCGAACCCCTAAGCATCTGGTCGACCTCTATCAAGAGAGTCTAAAAGGCAAGAATCCAGAAGCTCATATGATGTATCAGGATGATGAGGGTGACTTTGATCACAACCAAGATGACCTTATGGGTCACGAAGTTGATCATAGCAAAGACGATCCCATGGATCATGAAACTTCAGATATACTGAAATGATAAACCAAGTAGAATAAAGTGATGTTTTGGTGTTTAGGCTTTTATATTTCTAAGTTTTTTTATAAAGTGATTGATTAAATAACATAAGGATAGTCAATATTATAAGACCACAAAAGGCATTCACCCAAATACCCATTGAGTTATATACCTCAGTATAAATGGTTTCCACATTAAACCAATGGGCAAAGGAAACATCAGTTCCTTTCAGATTATAAGCCTTATAAGAAAGTGGTCAATGACTATACCTATATACTCTGATCTATACTATGCTAAGAATCAGAATGATACGAGCCAAAGAGCCATGGTAACCAGATTGGTATACCACACGAAATTACACTTAATGGCATGACCAGATTAGCCATCCGAGTCCAAACTTGATGCAAAGAAAGAAAATGCACAAAGAGTTATCCCATAAAATCTCACGTTGTGTAACATGTACACAAGGGAAACTCATCAGGCTTTATTGTCCTAAGCATCACGAAATTATAAGTATGTTTATGAGGGGGAGTGAGGACAAATCCCGTGGTCCATAAACACACTAAAATCTCGTGCTATCAGTGGCTTAGAGTTTTAAATCTCTCGGTGGTACATCATCCACATCAAGCCTAATGCTTAAGGACATCATGAATATACATGTGCAAAGATGATATGCATCAGGCCATATAAGTGAGCATAGATATTCTCATCTCAGGTCAAGGGTCATAAACCAGACATATACCATCTTAAGGAAATCTGAGTATTCCACCACAGACATATGTGCTACTTAAGATGGAACCTCTGCAGAGGATTGAGGATGAGAATATATGTTGGATGGGAGTACGACTTTCTCCCACGAATTATAAGGAACTTTGAGCCAAATATGGGTGATCAGATTAAGTGGCCAGGTTCACGGATTGCATCAGTAATCCGACCATCCAACATTAAAGGAGAAAGTTATAAGCTGGTAAAGAGAATGGTATCAACCATAAATAGAATGGTATCAACCATCAGTGTCTTGGCAAGATCCTCGGACAAGCAAAGATAAGACGTCCAAAGCTAGTAACACTAGATGCCAGACACATTGACCCTAAAGTAATACCAGCTTGCACCAAATGAATTGTTGTCCTAGAAGAGACACAATCAAGTTGATACAGAGTCTATACAAGATAGACCAATATGTTCCATAATATAAAGGAACCTCGGAAGGAAATGAAATGGTGCATGAAATTTCCCGAGGTCATAAATGGAAACCATTCCAGACATAGATATGGTCGACCACAATACAAGATACCATACAATGGAATTTGGGACGCCAAAATCCATGGTACTTAAGGTGATTTGGGACGCCAAACACCAAAGTATTAAAGATCATAAGATTGCAATCTACAATGTCTGGAACACAATGGAACGCAGAAAAGGGTATCGCTACCAATCATATAAGAATGCGCATACAAAGTAGCACTTGAATATAAAACGAGGATCATCAACCCACATGAGAGTACTCATACTCATAAGATGCGTGGGGTTTATAGGTTTATAGGTTTAAAGAACCTATTGAAGTGATGGACGTATTGGCCATAGAACGCCATCAAACCAGTGAATGGGGTCGTGTGAGTAAAAGGGAAACCGTGAGATAAAAGGACATGGTCACGTGGTCTAAGACGTGCATGTTCCTACAGCATTTAAACATAGCTGATTACACAAGGTTACTCACAGAGACCAAGGAACAGATTATAACAGATATAAGATCTGTGGTGGATGCTACTACAATCAGAAATGAAAATGTCTGGAAAGAAATGATGATGTAGTAAGCAATATCTTAATCACTGGATAAAGGTACTAAAGGTACCATAAGATGAGAAAAAAAATTCTCAAAGAAACGGCTTTGTGCCTTAGCCATCTAAGAACTGATACAGCTGCAGCTCCATATGATAATTAGTGAATGAGTTCCACGAGGACCATCATTATCAGTTCATATATTCATTTCATGAATGAAATTCCTTGTGTTCACAAACCAACTTGAAAGAAAGTTGATCAATTCCAAAACGATACAAGATATCGATTTTGATCCTTAGACAAGTTTATGGTCATAATATTTGGATCTTCAGATCCTGGTCTATATGGTTTATGGTTGTTCATAAACTAAGAACATATTGAAAGAAATATGAAACGGTCATAAAGAATGATTCCATCGACCATAGCAGTCTATAAACATTGCGGTCGAGACCATCGATATAGGATGGCTGAACATACAGCCATGGTCGATGGATTAAGTTATACAGCCATGGTCAAGGGACCTTAGTCAAACCAAACGTTCGTATAAAGACCAGTAAGGTCGAAGGCTGAGTGGAATCACCTAGTGCCGACCATGATGGCCATAAGGGCCGCGGTCGAGAGACAAAATTGCCATACCGACCAAACGGTCGACCATATGGCCGAAATGATCGTTTATCCAAGGACCCTACGAGCCAATCTAATTACGGCCAGGGAAACCTCATGAACAACCATATGATCAAAAGTATTAAGATCAGAGAAACCAAAGTGTTTGATCATACGGCCATAAGGCCCATACGACCAAAATAAGATTATGGTCGAGGCATGGTCGATACAATGGTTAGACCATAAAGGTCGATATAATTACAATCGACCATATGACCATATAAAACACATAATGGTCAAGAAATGAATCAATATGGTCGTGGTTAAGAAAGAGGTCATGAAACACAAGACCCAACCACGAGTGGCCTGATCATGAGCCAAAGATACATATAAGCTAACCATTGATAAAATGGATGACCAGATCTATACCAAATGGATATATTGATCATAACCATAGTCCATCAGCATGCATACATCTATGCAATATAGCTGATGATGAAGAAGGGTAATGGTAGTGGTAAACTTATACTTCGTTATTTATTTACATGAAACGAAAGGTTTAAAGTTTGTTTACACTAACCATACTAACCAACCCAAAGAAGGGAAAATTGGTTTTTGCAGATGCAAATTTTGTTTGATCATAAACAGGTTATGAATTTGCTCATGGAGGAATTACAAAATCATGAAGGTCATTGAAACAAGCCAAGGCTGCAAGTAACTTCATCAAACCATCCAGAAGTATTGATCACACATGATACAAGTGATTAACCCGGTCGATGAATCAGAGTGATACGGTCGATGATGATCCAGCATAGACGGTCGATAGTGATTCACCAATGTAAGGAAGTTTCGACCATTATCCCTAAAGGCGCATAGTTCAACCGAATGGATGATACAATCCGTGACTCATCATGGAGAGATAGAAATGAGAAGATTGAAGAACCTTCAATGATGTTCACTTTAGGGGGAGTAATGCGGATGTACTCTTTTTCCTGTCTATAGCTTCCCTTTTTACCACATTGGGTTTTGGGTTTACCATAGAAAGGTTTTAACGAGACAGTATACCAAAAGCATTGCGAACTTTAGACGGTTATGGCATTCAGGGGGAGTGTTATGAAACAGACGGTTTCGGGAATGCACATAAGTGGGATTATCTACTTGGTCTACACATGGACCAATCGGCTCATATGCATCACGGATGGGCCAGCCCATTTATCACTTAGACCAATCGACTTTGGGCCTTGTTAACTTGTCCCACATCGAGTATGTGATGTGGGTAAGTCGGCCAAACACTCTTATATATATGTACCCCTTTTGTACTTATTTGATATACAAGAAAGCAATAAGACAAAGTCATTAGACACTTCTATAAACCCTAGCCGACTACTCTCTATCTCTCTAGCCTAGTTTCTTGTCGAGATAAACCTCTATCAGACTCGAGTTTCACAACAGATAACCAATTTTCAAAAAATCGCTAGGCGGTAACTAAACGCTTTATAGAAGACTAGCGACTAGACGGATTATTCGGGGCATAAACGAGGTCTAGTCGTTAACGAATTATTGATTTATTATATATATATGACATTTATATGAAATATTAGTTTTTAAATAAAAATATGTATGACATTTATATGAAATATTTTAGTTTTTAAATAAAAATATAAAATTATTGTGCTAAATTATCAAAATTAGATATGCAAAACAAACGAAACTAAACAAATTTGTTTTTTGTTTTGTTTTTTCAGTGCATTCCCACGAGATGGTGAATGGTTTCGTAAATTTTAAAAAAATAATTAAATCTATTTTCATCATAAATTTAAGATATTTTTGAAAATAATTATTCATTAATGGTAAATTTGAAAAGTAGTATCAAACTTGTGGTAAAACTGAAATTTACCCAAGATTTAAATATGAATGTAGTATTTAATTAGTTTTTTTACCAAAATCATATATGGCTAATTAATATTCTCGTCCATTAAAAATGAAAGTTTGTTTTATAACATTATAGAATATATATATATATATATAATAGTTCAATTGGTTTGTAGATTAAGTTTTTGTTTATAAAAAGTATTAAAATCCAAAAATATGAACTCATGTGACAAATAGACCCATGCTTGCAACTAAAATATACAATACAAAAATTATTAAAAAGAAACATGACTATGTATATGTGAACTTCTATTAATTTAATAAAAAAATTAAGAAGATAATTTTTTTATAAGTTTAAGAATATACTTTTATTCATAATATTATTTATACTTTTTACAACTAGTGTAATCTGTTTTGTGGTTATTTTTATTTTTCATAAAATCAGAACAATTTTTATCTTTGATATTTTTGAAAAGGATTTTGAAAATGGTTAACTTGTGAAGAAAATAATATTTTGCCATTGGTTTTGATTTTATAACATTTTATAAACTCTTATAAGAGAATCTGTACATTTACAAATTTTAATTTTATAAATGATCCTTCCTATGTTTGTGGTTACTGTTAACTTTAATTTTTGTTTAATTTTTTTTAATTTTCATTTAATATTTTATATTTAATATTTTAATTTAATCTAATTTGTTTTTGAAATTTTATTATATTTTCCTAATTTTTGTTTTATTCTGAATTTTTACTTTAGTTTTCTGATTTTATATTTAATTTTTTGATTTTTTATTTATTTTATTAATTAAATAATTATTATTTTTAAAAAATGATATATCATCACATTTATGTACATGTCATTTTTAAACCAAATTGAAAGTGTTTTATGACAACACTTCACATTAAGCTTAGAGCTTTCTTTCACATGTGACATTCTATTATAATGCAATTTATAAAAAAAATAAATTTAATTACAAAATTAATTTATATGAATATTTTATGCGCTTACACCAACGCTAATGCTTTAAGCCGCCGGCCCTGCATCAAAAGGAATGTGGGTTCATCGTTGCTTAAATTGTCAAGGTCCGGGAGTTCAGTATTGGGGTGTCTTTCCCTTTACAACCGATTCATAGTGAAAATGCAACTGTTTTTACTCTTGTCCGGAAAATGATGTGAAGTTCAGTCGATGAGAGACTCATGACCCGTTTCGTGTTGCAACAAAAGCAACTCTAACGTAACTTCAAGTATAAGAACGCCAGGCCTCGTCCTCTTTAACGATTCATGTTATTTCAGGCAATATCTCGTCTCTCTCCATCACTTCAAAAACAGACAAGCCTTGAAGCGCTATCGTAGACGAAAAGCTTGCTGATCAGTGACGCAGCACTGTCACAACTAAAAGTAAATCAAACTATAGTGTAAATCACGAACTTCCAGAAACAAAAATTGAACTTGTTACACCAAAATGTAGATCACCATCAAACTTAAATTATATTAATTACACGGCATATAATTACAAAGTAACAACCAAATCTGGGTGGATTTGAACCACCAACCTCTCAACTTCAAATGAAGGAGCGCTCTACCATTTTGAGCTTACAGATTTATACAAGAAAATAATCCAACTGAGATCAAGGCGACACTAACTATTTAAATGTTAGTAAATATTTTATACTGGATCCATTAACCCTACTTTCGAAAAAAGGAACATTAACACCATCTGAAATGATAGATGTCTGGAAGAAATTTAAGTGGTATCATTCCCTGGACCAGTATCGGCAGAACTTTCAACTATATTGTCACAATTCTCGTAATAACTTGAATCTCTGCAGAAAATACATGCTAAACTGTAACATCATAACCATTTTGTAAAAAAAACAAAAAAATATAACACAAGGAATACAATACAACGACTGTATATATGGCTCAATAATACCTTCAATTTCAGTACAATGGTCAATATGATCAACGACCACTAAAAGCTTTTTAGGTTGAGACTAAAGCTGCTAACCCACAACTGCTTGGACATCACACATCAGCTCCACGGTTCTTCAGGCATCAAAATTTGAATGGAAGTAGCAACCAAAATAGTTTCATATGAACACATCTAAATCAGACTTGTGACAAACGTGAAATATACTAAACTAACACAACTACAACAAAAATCTATAATTTATAAAGATAGATATATGATTAAAAAAGTTCGTTCAATACCTTCCAAAGCTTGTCTGATAGAAGATATACTACAATAAAATAAATGCAATGAAAATAGAATTAACTGAACAATTGTTTGATGGACGGTATGATTGTGTAATAACAATTAAGAATGATTGCGAAATTTTTCCTGTTTGCAATATGAAGGTTGTAAATTAATATACTTACGAGTGCCTGAGGGAAACGGCTCCAGTTCAATAGCCAGCTCTGATATTATCGATGTTTCTTGATGATCTGTTGAGTTTGTGATGCATAATAATAATAAATAGTGTGTGAAAGCAAAAGAGCAAGACACGCACACAAGGAGAGGAGAACCCGGGATAAAAATAAAATCACCCGTGCGAACTCCTCTCCCCACCACAAAATATTATTTTTTTATTAAGGATCTGTTTGTTGACCTGCCATGCAAGCGCACCTGACATGGCAAAGGTCGGATGACAGAGATGCAATTCAACATCTTCTACATCCTATTTTAACTTAACCCACACATCAACAATCCTTCGCCTCCCTAACGAATCCGTTTCAGCCTCAAAAGCGCTTCAACGCAACCGATTCACATCTTAGAAGCCCTCGCCGGCAGATCTGATAATCCAGAATAAAGAAACGTCATCAGAAACTTAAACAAAAACATACAGTGACATGAGATAGACTAAACCTGTAGAAGAAACAGTGTTTTCATGAGATCTGCGTAGATCCAAAGATCTATAAAAGATTCGTCGCCATAGAAGCTAGATCTAGAGGAATCGATGACAAAAAGTTTTCAAGAAGCGAAACAATGGAGGCGGCTAATGAGAAAACCCTAGGATCCACGCGTTTATATTTATAGAATGATGGACGGTCAAGATTAAATTGTTAGATAACGTATCAACGGTTTAGGAGCGGCCTCGTGGATCATTGCGTGCCTTTCGGGTCATTATTAAAGCGAGGCGGTTTAGTAGGACGGCTAAAATGCGTTGTCTTGACGCGTCTTTTTAATTGGGATTATTGTGGGCCGTGGGTTTCATTCATGGCAATATTTGTTCTCAGCAAGAGACAATGAATTACAAACAGGCTGTTGCTTATAAATTGCAGTAATATAAATTAAATTACCTTTTTGGTAACACAAATTAAATTACCTTACTTTTAAGTTTCAACAATAAAACCTGCCAACACATAATTTTATCATTAACCATGCGCAGTAATAATATATCAATAGATTTTTTTTCTTATAACAAAAGCTATTCTATATTAATAGCATCCCAATAAATTTTTTATCATTAAATTAATAAAATAACCAAATAAAGAAGAGAGCATGGAGAATCCTTAGAAAAGATATTCCCAATAAAATTGTAGAGGCTCCCGCTCCATTTGTTTTCCTTCCAAAGTGACTAATGCATGACAGTTGTAAACACAACGGTTACGGGTGCAGTTACAAGAGTTTGTGAATGTAGATATAGGAATATACGAATGTGGGTGATTACAGTTTTAAGTGTTATTAAGCGATTTACACAATTGGTATAATGATTAAAAATTAGTGTGTTTATCGGATCTTTATGACTAATTGACTATCAAATACAACAACAACTTATTATTAAATTAACAATAGTAAGACTTTATATAATTATAAAATATGTAAAATCATATTAGTATAATATATAAAAATTCTATATTTAAAATCATAGTATTAAATTATAAAAAAATATTTTGGGTATACATATCAATGTCTAAAAATCTAGTATATATTTGTTTTAAAGTTTTATAATAAAAATTAAAATATAATATTAAGTATTATTTTTTCTAAATTTTAAAAATTTATTAAAAATTTATTTTAATATAATTTTTTGAATTTTTTTTAATTTACCCTCCCGCAATCGTCCGTAATTGCAAGCGCTAACTAGAACTAGCTTTTAATTTTGAGATGTTAAGAGCGGCGATTTATAACTTTTTGTGATTGTTGCAAAACTCAAACAACCGCTACCAACTGGAAAGATGCGTTTGTGGGTGGTAAAGGAGAAACCAGTCGGGTATTAAATTTCATTTAGTTTTATAATTTAATTACAAAATTATACTATACTAATTTTGTTGGTTAGATACCATGGAAAGACCTTCGACTACTAGCTTCTCATACGATTTCTTGTGGAAACTTTGTTCCGAACAACAAACCATATGATAAAGGATTTTACAGGATGGCTTCCTGAAACCACACCAACCTGTACCAAGGCACTATCAGTCTGACATTACGAACTTGATCCCATGTTCTTTTTGTTATGAATTTTCTTGCATAATGATCTTGTTCTTGCTTCCAAAGAAACCGATCAGAACCAGCATCACAAGCTGGGACTGGGATTTTTCGCACTTGGAGGATGAGGGAATGGATACTCTGGTTTCTACTTATCAGCAGCTTCCAAGGGTATTCTTCCAACACTTGAGCTAACTTTCTGTTTCTATTGAAACTAAGATGACAAATCACCAATTAATAGAATTAGTGACCCAGATTCGACCAAGAAAAATGTAGATAACCCATTCCCTATCTTTGTTTTAGTGAACTGTGATGTCATGGTCCGAAATTTTAGGAGTTCCTCCACATCCATGAGCCTCGGGTAGCTGATTCAGGTATATCCCAGAAAGAGTTTTCACGAAGAAGGTAGCTCCGTGTCCAAGATACCTAGAGATATGGGCTGTTACTTCGCAGTCTCCATATAAGTTTCAAAGCAAATACCAATGAAGCCTGACTGAGTTCTCTTATCCTCAACCCTCCTTTTTTTTAGGTACAACAAGGTCATCCCATGATATTTTTGACTGGGTAGTAAGAGTAAGGGTACTAGACCAAAGGAAGGCAATACACATCTTTTCTATCATTGCAGACCACTTTTTGGTAAGCTAAAATCCGAACCCCAGAAGTTCATAATACTTGAGATTACCGACCTTATAAGTTGTAGCTGTCCAGCATAGGAGAGGGTTTTGGCAGCCATCTGAGGAAGCTTGATTGAATCCTATCCAACCAAAGGTTCATAGTTCTTTTTCGTCATGCTCTTTGTTGTTAAAGGTAAATCAAGATATCTTATCGGCAGTTGCTCAATTCGCAGATCAAGGGCAGTAGCACTCTCGTGGAGATTATGATAAATCCTTCCAGCCATGTACAAAGTTGATTTAGACATATTAAAAGCCATATCTGATTCACCTTCAAAGACGATACATCAACCACACAATCAAGAGATTCAGCTGATCCATCTATGGATATTAATGGGTTATCTCAATCGCTTTGCACTTAGGATGGAAACCATTCGCATTGCCCCTTCTCTCTTTAGGGGAGCACATTTATAGCTATGACAAGAAATAGAGGAGAGAGTGAATAGCCTTGCCTCACAATGAGAAGCCCTCGAGCTCTCCATTTATATTGAATGAGAAGGAAACTGTAGAATACATCTCTCTATCCAGAAAAGTAAGAACCGTAGACAAGAATCTCAGTGAGGGAAACTCCAGGAGCCCCAAAATCATCTATCAAGAATCACACAACATAATATAAGTTATACCTAGAACATCCAGTAAAGTAAGAAAAATAAACAAGTAACACGGATAAACCATGACTGTGCCAACATGAGACTACACCACCTAAATCGGTACCCGTGTTCTTTATGTTTTAGCGTGAGAGTTCACCACCTAAATCGGTATCTGTGAGTTCATAGTCTTCACATTCTGCCATCAAATTCACATGATCATGCCACCTCATTCGCCCCCGAGACATTCGGACACACAGGTGAGAAGAGTATTAAATGGTTGTACCAAATAAGGAACTCAAATAGGTCGCTTCCAACTTCTTAAATATGTTTCAAACAAAAAAAATGAAAACTTGTGTATGACCTGTTGAATTTTTTCAGTGAATTTAGTTTAGTTTTTTCTTTTTGTATAAGGATTATAGATTTTGATATAATCGATAAGAAAAGGAACAGTTTTCTTGATGTCATAGTGAAGGATCAGAATTTGATATGGTGAGCCTAATTCTGTTGGAGAAAGTAATATTTATTATATTTGTGGAGTCCTTTGGAAACAATAGATCAATACTGTATCAAAGTAGAAAACCATTCAAAACAATATTAGTGGATCTCCCTTTATTTAATATTCATGACACCAACATTATATATTGGCTATATTAATTAACGCTAAAACTTCTAAAATTATTGAATAAAATATTGTAAGTTTCTTTGTCATTTATTTCCTGAGGTGGCTTCGCTTATTATACAAACTTGATTTGAAAAAAAAAAAAATCATAGCTAATATGCTGCATATGAATTTTAAACTTCAAAATGTATTGATTAAATATTTTCTGTAGTAAAAGACAAAAGAATAGTTCACTTTGTGCTCACCACATTGCTTCGTTAAATCCTTTATTATATATGTCTCTCCAATCAATAGCTGTTTCAAACATAAGGGCAAGAGATTCAGAAATCCTAGGCATAGATTTTAACTCATCCACCATCGTCTGCTCCTTACCTTCAAGAATACATTCTGATCTTATGGAGATTGCAGCTCTTTTTAAACATGTAGAGTTGCCGAAGATGTATTTCACTAGTTCTTTTTCTTCGCTTCTTCCTCCATACTCTTTCCATTCAAAAATTTCGAGATTTGCTAACAAGCATTTAGGAACAGAACCTGGATGGTTCCAAGAAATTGGAAAATCATCAGCTAGATCCATCTGGTAAGATACACGAGAGATCAACACATCTACTTCAGTTTTTAATCAAACAAAACTGCATGAGTTTATTTTAAGTAAAAGAGGAGAACGAACCAGGTCAATAAGAAGCACTTTGAGATTTGGAGAGTTTTGAACTAAAATCATAAGTGGTTTCAACCAGTCAAACTCATATGGTTGTATCCTACACTCTATAAGCTGAGAGAAGTTAATGGTGGTGAAACACCCAACCTGAAATAAACATAATTAACAAAAAGGTGGCATTGGAGATTAGGAGAAACGAGTATTAAAATTAGTAGATAACTATGTACCGTTGCATTGTTCAAAAGTACATCGAGACGTACAACGGAGCAAAGAAATCTTCCAATGTTAAAACCAAGATAACTTAAAACTTTTATACTTGCTTTGTCAAGGCAACATTTGTTTTCAATCAACAAAGAATCTCCTGAATAATCACAAATGATGGCTCTCTCCAAATTACGAGAATTAATAACCAAAGACCCGTTACTATCTCCAAAATCTTCTTTATATTCGTTCACATACACCAAGGTCTCTAGAGAATATATTTTCAAATTGAAATTTGTTATGTTGTCTTCGTTACATCGTACCACATATAGGTTTTCGAGAACAGGACAACTAGATAAGAGTCCAACAAGAGAATCTTCGTCTTTAAATACAATAGAGAGAAGCCAAAGACGAGTGAGGGATGGAAGGCAAGCCGGAGTTACAATTTCCACCATAATCTTTTTGGAAAGAACCAATGAGACTAGCGTATCACATGAGTAAAGACTATTAGGTAAGTTTATAGGTTTTGCAGACCAATAGAGTATAAATATTAGTTCCCGTATTTTGCGAGAAACAGCATTTGCAATCCATTTTCCTACATCAGCATCAACAGGACATCCTGGACCAAGTTCCATATAAAACTTTTCTAGTACAGGTGCTTTGTGGAGTTGCATCGACTTATCAATAAAATACCAAATGCTTTTGTGTTTGTACCGAGTTTAGACAATCTGACTGAAACTCGTCAGTGGGTTAATCACCAGAAAACTTTTATTGATTTCAAGGAGTGTTTACAAGATTAAAGTGACTAGTGCTCCCTAAAGAACTGCCTCCCCCTCTTGGTTGGTTTCTCTCCCTCTTTTATAACTAGATTGGGGTGCCCTAATTACATTAGTTCTTATTGGGCCTATGCTAGTCGGGCCGAATATTTGGTCCAAAGGGGGACAAGTCTTGAGGTTGTCCATCCTTAACCTATTCAACGAATCGGCTTGGAGGATATTCCTAAGACGATCGTTTTGTCGTTGGCGTTGAGCCGAGCCGAAGGGTCTTTTCCGTAAGTCGGGTGCAGTTTGCCGTGAACTGGTCCTGACTGTCGATTGGTAGTCTGTCGGACGATTATGTCATGGGCCTTGGACGGGAGTAACCCTCCTACAATAAGTCCCCCCAGTTCATCGGTGATTGCTGTAACTAGCACCAATGAATTTATATCGGGCTCATGACTAGGCGGCTCGACTTAGGACGAAACTGTCTCGTTGTGCTTGTTGCCTGGACGGAGTCGATTCATTGCCTTATCCTGGAACGAGACTTTTGGATGGGTTCCGTCGGTTCGCCGATTCGTTATGTCGCTTCTTTCTTTGATTGCCTTTTTGCCGGATAGAGTTCACTCGGGCGAGGTCGTGAAGCAGCTCGTCAATTCTCTTTTTACCTGGGAGACGAACGGGCGCGGAGTTGATCTTGGGCCCATCCATATCGGAAGTCGAAGAGTCGCGTGTCCAAAGGGCTTTTCGCGGCCCATTTAGGCCCGGTTAGACCTAATCATTGCGTCTCTTCTTATAAATAGCCCCTGCTCGATCACTCCTCTCATTCTTCTCTGCGTAACCAGGTACTTTCTCTCTCTATCCCTCTGCTTCTCTCTCTAAATCATGTTGTAGATTACGTAGTGTCAGTCGGTAATTATGTCGTCGGGAAGAAGGCTGTCGCGGAAAGAGAAGGGTAAAGCGGTCGTCTCTGCTTCAGATCCTTCAGATGGGTCTGAGATTGGAAGGGAAGTTCACGATGAGTTGGGTCGCGTTCATAGGGCTGCGATGTCGGATATGGAAAATATGACTTTGTCGCAGAGGATTTTAGTCGCCGAAGCGGAAAGGCTCTTTCGCGGAGAAAACGATAATAGTGGCGAGGCGACAGACGTGGCCGACGCGTCCCGCGACTCTAATAGCTCAGCGGTTGGCCCGGACTTTGTGCCGATCCGTTATCGCCCGGATGGGGTTTTTGTCGAACTCCCGGCAGTGGATCCTGAGCTGCTTCGTCCCGAAAATGTGGAAGGACAGGCTTGGAAGAACGTGCTGGCGACTTGTTCGACGGTGGGCAGCGTCAAGAAGCTCTTCAGGGAATGCGGCGCGACGGGTGTGACGTTCCTCATCCCCACGTACACTCAGAGGCCGTGGTCACCTCCGGTGGGATACCAGTGCGTGTACGAGTCGTACTTCCAACGCGACACCAAGCTGTGGTTTCCGATCCCTCGCCTGGTTACATCCTACGTTTTCCGTCGGGACGTTGCTATCAACCAATTCCTGAACGGTTCATTTCGAATCATGGTGGCGCTACTGGTAATGGCGGCAGAAATCGACAGATCTTTGAGTGTCCGAGCTTTCGAAGAACTCTGTTTCATAAAGCCGATGCCAGAAGGACTTTTCTCGGTGAAGATGAGACCGAATTACAACATCCTAACCGGTCATCCAAACAAGACCCCCGATTGGCAGCGTTGGTACTTTTACGTAAAGTCTGACAAGTTTTCCTTCGAAGAACCGCCAAGCGAAGACTCCTGAGTACTCTGGAATTGGCGAATTGGTAGATCATCACTCACGAGCAAATGTTTGTTGTAAGATTTTAACCAATATATTATTTTATTTTTTTTGCAGTTGATCATCCGAACACGCTCGACTATCCGGAAGGTTTTTTTGACGACGCTCGAGCTTTAGTTGCGCTCAGCCACCAACGCTGGCCGGAGATTAGTGAGGAGAGGATTCGCCGAGCTTTAAGTCGCATCGGAAAACGTAAACTCCCCTTTCTTTTTTTGTCGAGTTTCTGTCTCCTTCGTTTGCATCTTCTTTGTATTGACTCTATTTTGATGCAGGTGAATGGATCTCAAATCTGCCTGCCCAGATCGTATCGGGTAGGAAACGTTTGTCGCTGTTCACGAAAGGGGAACAGCAACAGGTGACCAGGGCCAGAAAGATGAAGGAACTACCGGATCTGAGTTCGGTTGTGGAAGACCAGTTAGTCGCACCTGGTCTAATGTCGCTGTTGGACGGGATGGGGTTGGATGGAAGAGAGTTCGCATGTCCTCTACCTGCCGCGGATCCTCCTATCGCGAGTATCGAAGAGAAGGTCGCTATCCCGAGGAAATCAAGTGACAAAAGGCGCCGAGAGGAGGTTTCGGCGACCAAAGGAGCTATTGGTGAGACCGGAGGTTCGCAGTCCGGGGAACGACCAAAGAAGAAGAAGAAGAATAAGAAGGTCGCCAAGGAAGGAGGAGGGTCTGACGCAAGTCCTCGTGACGACGAGGCGTTTGGACCAACTGGTGGCGACTCCATTGGGAGGAATGAGGAGGGTGCTTCCATCTCTCAACAGGAACGCGAAGACGCGGTTTCCGATGAGGCAGCCAAGCTTAAGAGGCGGAGCAAGAAGAAGAATAAGCCCGAGAGCTGCGCTCCAGAGGAGGTTGGCGCGGAAAATGTCCGGCTCACCGAGGTAGAGCCGATGGCAGATGGGGGTTCGCTGAGGATCATTACTCGGACCCCCAAAGTCTCCTTTGCCGACCGGGTCTCTTTCTCGTATGCTGTCGAGACCCCATTGCTTCTCAACGGTCCAGAATGCGCCAATCTGGTTCGCCAGATCAGGGGGGGTTTATACGATTTGCGTCCTGTCGACGAGCTGATGTTCAGGGATGCGTACGTCGATGCAGCCCGTAACCAGATGCTGGTAGGTTCCCTTCGTCTTTTGTTCGCGTCAGATATACCAGTAATTGTCCTGTTTAATCGTTGTTTCGTCACGCAGGCCACCGGGAGTGTGAACTTCCTTTTCGAGAAGTACGACACCGAGTTGAAGGCGACATTCGCTCAGCTCAGGAGGGCGGAGAAGAAAGTACGCATCAAGAAGAAGCGTATTGCTTCCTTAAAGGAAGAGATCAAGATCCTCTCTGACGAGCTTTCCTGCGAACGAGAAGAAGCCGCGGCTAGGGATAAGGCTCAGAAGGAAAGAGCCGACGATCTGGAGAGTGAGCTCGCGACCGTCAAAGCGTCCATGGAGGAGCTCGACAGGGAGAAGACCGCGTTGGCGTTGAGGCAGGCCGAGTTGGAACGGGAAAGGCTGATATGGAGGAGAAGCATGCGGCGGAGGTTTCTCGCCTTAGGAATTCCCGCAGCTACGAAGTCACCCAAGAGAGGATCCGCGTGCAGACTGCTATGGTGGCTAAGTGCAATCGCCGATTCAACAACATCCACGATCGAGAGTCCCGTTGCGACGCCTTTGATACGGCTCGCTTTCTTTACAGCCAGGCTTTCAGGACGCGGAAATGTCTGCAAATGCTGAAGAGGAGGGGCGGCGAAATAACGCAGGAAACTATAGATTTCTTTGCCGCCAAAGAGGAGAAGTTCAAGGAGGAGGCCACTCGCTTGGAAGTGGGGGCTATTCCTGAGTCCGATCTTTCCCTATCTCCGCTGATCCTGGAATCGCCTTTCGTCGACAAAGGTCTTTTAGCCGGTCTCAATCCGTTCGGGTCTAACACCGACTTAATCGACCCTAAGACGGCCATCAACCTTCAGACTGCGGGAGGTTCTATCGAGGGTCCTTCAGTCGGTGGCGCTGTGCTTGAAGTTTCTGAAGCTTCTGAGGCCTCGGAGGGAGAAGGGAACTTTAGCCTGGGGATGAGCGAAGAGACGACGCCTAGGCCGTTGGGAAGCGACAAGGCCAGGAGCCTAGTAGGCGCGGACCTTGAAGAGATCCAGAGCATCACTGCCCCCGAGCCATCAGGAGGGAAGTCGAAGGATCCGTCTGCTGAAGAATGATCGGATTGATCGTGGTTTCTGCGGAAGCTTCTTCTCCCAAGTCTTATCTTCCTTGTTTTACCAGCTTGTTGTTGTAATATCATAGTCCTTTCCTTGTATGGCCACTCTTCAACCTTTTTTTTTTTTAAATGGAAATTTATCACAAATAGTTTGTCTGATCGATCAGAACCATCGAAGTAATCCGCTTAACTGTCTGCTGACTAGGATTTTCGAAGTACATTTAATCGAAGTAGTCCACTTAATCGTTTGTCGATTAGGATTTTAGAAGAGTCTAATCGAAGTAATCCGTTTAATCGTTTGTCGATTAGGATTTTCGAAGAGTTCAATCGAAGTAACCGTTTAATCGTTTGTCGATTAGGATTTTCGAAGAGTCTAATCGAAGTAATCCGTTTAATCATTTGTCGATCAGGATTTTCGAAGAGTCTAATCGAAGTAATCCGTTTAATCGTTTGTCGATTAGGATTTTCAAAAGGTTGGAGGGGAATAATGGTTCTTGTTCCGCGTTTGAAGTAAATGCGTCGGCTCTTGGTTGGCCTGACCCGCCGAGAAATTTTCAAAGGGGATGAGAATTATTCCGTGATCGCTATTCAACGCGATGCGATTCTCGCCGCCAGGTTCACGCCTGATCAGGACGTATTCCTTGGGCAAGTATGGCTGGTGTACGATCCAGAATCGGATGAGTTTTAGTCGTTCGCTTGGTCGTCAGCTTCATTGGATCGAGTGGGTGTAACTTTTGGGAAGAACATATGTTCATTTTCTCCGATTCGTCTCCGATCCCTCAGGGGGGATTGGAGGACGATTATGGTTGGGACCCTGAAAGGGGGCTGCCTACGTACCCTGGTAAGGGATCAAGCCATTCGTAGTTCGTAAGTGTCGAGTAAAAGTGGCCCGAGGGCGCATTTACTCTTTTTTTTTGGTCGGTAAAAGTGGCCCGAGGGCGCATTTACTCGATTTTTTTTGTCGGTAAAAGTGGTCCGAGGGTGCATTTACTTGATTTTTTTTTGAAAAAAAAATGGCCTTGAGGGCGCATTTACTCGTAGTATTTTTTGAGGTTTTTAGCATTCCATGCACGCGGTACTGGATCGCCTGCTGAAGTTTCTTGCCGATATACCCCGGGCTGGGTTACTTAAATGATCCTGTAAAGACCTTCCCAGTTAGCTCCTAGCTTTCCGGCTTGCCATTCTTTAGTGTTCTCGAATAACTTGCGTAAAACCAAATCGCCGATGCCGAGGGGACGCGACTGGACGCGTTTGTTATAGTAGCTTTCTATTTGATGTTGGTAGTTCTGGATTCGCAGGAGAGCTTGATCTCTCTTCTCCTCGATTTGATCTAAAGCATCTATCAGCATATCGCGATTCAGAGAATCAAGGTGTGGAATTTTGTCGCGTCGTAAGCTCGTGACGTTTACTTCGGCTGGTGCCATTGCTTCAACTCCGTATGCTAAGGAAAATGGGGTAGCTTTTGTCGCGCTTCGGGGAGTTGTCCGGTGCGACCAGAGGACTCCGTCAAGTTCGTCGGCCCATGCTCCTTTTTTCAAGTCGAGGCGTTTTTTGATGCTGTCAACGGTTAGTTTATTCGAGGATTCAGCTTGGCCGTTTCCTTGTGGGTATCTCGGTGTTGAGGGACTGAGGCGGATTCGCCAGCGTTCACAGAAACTCTTAAAATTGCCCGACATGAATTGAGTACCGTTATCAGTGACGATTTCGTACGGTAGTCCGTGCGGCAGATGATGTTCTTCCAAACGAAACGTTGGACTTCTTTGTCGGTAACTTGAACGAACGCTTCTGCCTCTACCCATTTTGTGAAGTAGTCGGTTAGGACTAGGACGAATCGCCTTTGTCGAGAGTTGGGTAGGGGTCCGATGATGTCCATCCCCCATCTCATGAATGGGCAAGGGGCCGTGGTGGTCCGTAGTAGTTCTGTCGGACGATGGATGTTTGGGGCATGTCGCTGGCACATGTCGCAACGCTTTGCGTATTCTTCGCAATCAGTATTCATAGTCGGCCAGTAAAAACCAAGGCTCTTAACCTTGTGGGCAAGGGCCCTTCCTCCTGAATGGTTACCGGCGGCGCCATCGTGTGTCTCAGCCATTACTAACCGTACTGCCTCACCAGCAATACATTTAAGCAGCACCTTGTTCGCGGTCCAGCGGTATAATTCTCCGTCAATGACGACGTAGTGTGTGCTGCGCGCTTTAAGTCCTCTTGATGCCCATTTTTCCGGGGGCAACGAGTCATGTTCGTGGTAGTCGATGAATTCGGTTCTCCAGTCGAAGTTAGGCCGTTCTTGGTTTTCCTCAGTGGGCAATCGATCGTCACTTTGACTTATGTTTATCGCAGCGAGTAGGGATTGGCCGTTTGCCGGTAGGTCGATACTTGGTTTTTCGATGCGATGAACTTGGTCGCGAAGCTTGCTGCCCAAAGCGGCGAGGGCGTCGGCGCAGACATTCTCTCCCCGGGGGACTTTTGTGAGTTTGAAAAATTCAAAGTCGCTGACGAGCGACTGGACCACTTTGAGGTAGGCGTCCATTCGCTGGTTGCGTGCATCGTATTCGCCGTGAAATTGACTTGTGACGAGTTGGGAATCGCAAAAAGCGCTTAGTCGTTTGGCTTTCACGGCTTTGGCGAGTCGAAGGCCGGCGATGAGAGATTCGTATTCGGCTTCGTTGTTTGAGGCGGCGAAATCGAATGCGAAAGACTGTCGAATGAGTTCGCCGGTGGGCGACTGAAGTTGAACTCCGGCTCCAGATCCTTTGACGGTGGAAGAACCGTCAACGTGTAAGATCCATGTACCGTTCGGGAGGACTAGATCCTGCTCGAGTTCAGGCGGTAGTTCGACTAGGAAATCGGCCAGGACTTGAGCTTTGGCGGCAATTCTGTTCTGATAAAGGATGTCGTATTGGCTGAGTTCGATGGCCCATTTTGACAAGCGACCAGAGCGGTTAGTGTTCTGCATGATGGTGCGTAACGGTTGGTTGGTCAGTATCACGATCGAATGGGACTGAAAATAGGGCCAAAGTTTTCGTGAAGACACGACAACCGCGAGAGCCATCTTTTCCAGAGTGGGATAGCGAGTTTCAGGATCAGTCATGCGTTTGCTAGTGTAGAAGATGGGTCGCTGTTCGACGCGATCGTCGCGGACAAGGACGCTGTTGGCAGTTGTCGATGAGACAGCGATGTAGAGTGACAGGGTATCACCGTTCTCTGGCTTAGATAGGATGGGGGAGATGTCAAGTATTCTTTGAGCTGTGTGAACGCTCCCTCGCATTTCTCGTCCCAAGCAAACTTTTTGTTACCGCGCAACAGGTCGTAGAACGGAAGGCATTTGTCGGTTGATCGGGATATGAATCGATTCAATGCTGCTATCCTGCCGGTTAGTCGCTGGACTTCCTTGCTATTTTTCGGACTGGGCAGGTCGAGTATGGCAGAGATCTGTTTTGGGTTGGCTTCGATTCCTCTTTGTGTTACAATGTAACCGAGAAATTCGCCCGACATGACGCCAAAGGTCATTTGGCCGGATTCAATTTCATACCGTATTCGTTTAGCGTTTTGAAACAGCTCTGCAGATGTCCCAGATGGTCTGTCGCGTGGAGCGACTTAACTAACATATCATCGATGTATACTTCCATCGAAGTCCCTAGCTTATCGGCGAACATTCGGTTCACGAGTCTTTGATAGGTGGCACCGGCGTTCTTGAGGCCGAAAGGCATCACTTTATAACAGTACGTTCCTCTGTCGGTGATAAATGCGGTCTTCTCGCTATCGTCCGGGTGCATCGATATCTGATTGTAACCCGAAAAGGCGTCCATGAAAGTGAGGAGCTCGTTACCAGCGGTTGACTCGATCAATCTGTCGATGTGGGGGAGGGGATAGCTATCTTTTGGGCATGCTTTGTTGAGATCGGTGAAATCGACGCAGACGCGCCATTTGCCGTTCTTTTTCTTGACCACGACGGGGTTGGCAAGCCATTCGGGGTATCGTACTTCAGCTATCGAACCGGCTGCGAGTAAACGTTCTACTTCGTCGTTTACCGCCTTTGATCTCTCGGGGCCAAGCTTACGTCGTTTTTGTCGAACGGGTTTAAAGGTAGGATCAACATTTAGCTCGTGTGTGATAATCGCCGGATCTATGCCCCGCATATCTGTTGTTTTCCAAGCAAAAGTGGAGGAATTTTGTTTGAGAAAGTTGACGATCTGAGTGCGCAGGTCATCGGAGAGGTAACCGCCGATCCGGATAACTTTACTCGGGTCGGCGTCATCGATGACGACTTCTGCAGTATCCTCCTGCGAGGGACACGACTTGTTGGACTGAGCCCAGCGGCTAGTTTCCTGAGAGATTGAGTTGATGTGAGGCACTGATCGCTGCAGTTTGACCGTGGCGATTAAGAGGTCCCGCGCGGCTTGCTGATTTCCCCGTAATGTATGTATCGTTCCATCCGGTCCTGGGAATTTGACACATTGGTGATATGTCGACGGGACCGCTTGCATCGAATGTATCCATGGGGTTCCAAGGATTACATTGTAAGGGGCGTCCGTGCTTATCACCGAGAATTTGACCGTACGAACAACACCGCAGGCGTATACTGGCAGCCGAATTGTTCCAATCATCAATTCAGAGGATCCATTAAAGCCAGTGAGGGAACGAGAGGATGGCTTCATGTTGCTTAAGTCGATTCCCATTTTGTCGAGGGTGTTGTGGAAGATAAGATCAACGGAACTGCCAGTGTCAATCAACACTTTTGTGACATCGCATGTGGCGATCCCGAGTTCTACGAGGAGTGGGTCGTTGTGAGGCGCATGGATGCCGATAGTGTCAACTGCCGAGAAAGTGATCAAAGGACCATTCTCGGGTCGTACTGGCCATTTATGGGAATTTATCACTTGTCGATGATAGTTTTTGATTGACCGTACGGAATCTCCGCACGGAGGCGAGCCGCCCATAATCACATTGAGTCGTGATCGGCCACTACTCTGCTTTGCCCGTATCAGGGTTCTTAAGTCGCCAGTCGTCGAGGTCGAACCCTGTGCTGGGTGATGTTTGTCGCGCGCGAGCTTATCCCGTAAGTCGTCATTCCGCCGCTGGTGAAGGCTCCAGCGAAGGTCATCCTTGTTAGAATTCAACTTGTCACGTAGGTCTGTGGGAGACGGCTGTTTGTAGATAGTCGATTGTCGCTCTAACTTTAGACGGAGATCATGGTTTTGATGACATTTTGCCGGTTGACGCGTCAGCCGCGTACGCAGATCTTGACCATCAAACGACGTATTATCATCGGACGAATCTTCTGATGGGGCCAGAATGACATCAACGCGCCTGCGGTGTCTTGGCTGCTCCTCGTCGGCCGATGTGTCGTTTTTGTCTCGTTCAGTTAACGGGACTACTTTCCCCTTATCGCGAGGATCTTCCTGTGAATGTTTGCTGTTAGGCCGTTGAGCTCTTTTCTCCTTCGTCTTACTCCAGCTTTTGTTGTTCTTAGGCCGTTGCTTTGGCGGCTCGATCTTTGCGTTACCAGTACTGAAGGAAGCGAGCAGTGCTTCGTGAAGCTGCTTGCATTCCTTCGTGTCATGACCCCTGACCTTGTGGTATTCGCAATACTTAGTTAGGTCAACTTGGCTGGAAGACGCGGAGGGGATTTGATTTTTGCCGTCGGGCTCTCTCTCCCAGTGGTTCCATCCTTTTTCCCGGACGACGACAGCGGAGGACGAGGGGTTGTCTTCGTCGACGACGTATACGAAACCCTTTCTTCGATCATTTCTGTCCGCGACAGCATGTTGGCGGGGCTCTTGCCGAGCGTCAGTTACTCGGGACGGTGCTGCCTTCGTCGCGTTTTGTTTGCTGAGGATCGCTCGAGTGTCTTCTTCCATACGGATGAAGTTGTTGGATCGAGCGATGGCATCTTGCAGGGAAGTTGTCGGGTGGCGATATAAGTCATCGCGGAACTTTGAATGGACCCAGAGGGTATTCATCAAGGCGTCTACAGCGATATTGTCGGGTATGTTGACGGTTGAAACGACTGCCTTGAACTTCTCCATAAAGTCGCGGAGGCTCTGGGTCGAGGACTGAGACATTTGCCATAGGTCTGAAGCGGTTGCTCCCTGTCTTGTGAACATTATATAATGTTTCAGGAAAGCCGCCGAGAGGTCAAGAAAGCTGTCAACAGAGTTTTCCGGGAGGCGTGAGAACCATGTTAGAGCCGGTCCGGTAAGACTTTCAACAAGCAGTTGACAAAAGCCGGCTTCTTTTTCTTCGGCGGTGAAGTTTGCTCTTCCCATGGCTATGTTGAAGGCTGTCATGTGGTCCGTCGGGTCGGATTCGCCGGAGTAAGTGGGCAGATGGAACTTCTCGGTGGAGCGAAGTCGCACGTCGCTGATGCGGCGAGAAAACGGTGTTCGGGACGTCGCAGCGAGGACTCGGTCGATCTGGGGAGCGGAGCTTGTTACGTGGTGGATCTTCGAGCTTATTTCGGAGAGCGAGAGTTTGAGGGCAGCGATTTCTTGGACGGTGGTTATGTCGGACCCTCCTGGATTTTGGATCTCGGGCGCAGCCAGTGGGTCTGAGATGTCGGCGTGCTGTTCATGAGCGCCGGTTTCTGGGTTGGTATGGAACAGTTGTCGACGTACCGTCGGAGGGTTGCTCGGTACACCTGAGGGAAGAGCAAGAGCGGCTACGAGCACGGCGAGCTGTGCGTTAGTGGCTTTTTGAACTTCTTCTTGTTGGGCGAAACGCGCCATGACGGTGTCCATGAACTCCGTTGAGGCTTGTGGTGCGGTGTCAACGAGAGGTTCTGGTTCGTTCCCGGAAGTGGAACTTGGGTGAGTCATTTGAGCAGTGTGCTTTGAGAGCTAGCCCCACGGTGGGCGCCAATTGTTTGAACCGAGTTTAGACAATCTGACTGAAACTCGTCAGTGGGTTAATCACCAGAAAACTTTTATTGATTTCAAGGAGTGTTTACAAGATTAAAGTGACTAGTGCTCCCTAAAGAACTGCCTCCCCCTCTTGGTTGGTTTCTCTCCCCCTTTTATAACTAGATTGGGGTGCCCTAATTACATTAGTTCTTATTGGGCCTATGCTAGTCGGGCCGAATATTTAGTCCAAAGGGGGACAAGTCTTGAGGTTGTCCATCCTTAACCTATTCAACGAATCGGCTTGGAGGATATTCCTAAGCTGATCGTTTTGTCGTTGGCGTTGAGCCGAGCCGAAGGGTCTTTTCCGTAAATCAGGTGCAGTTTGCCGTGAACTGGTCCTGACTGTCGATTGGTAGTCTGTCGGACGATTATGTCATGGGCCTTGGACGGAAGTAACCCTCCTACATTTTGTATTCACCGTCAATAACTCTGTCGCTATCGTCGTAGTCTAATTCTGGCAGCATCGTCCAAATAGACCGCCACCGTTTTGACAAAAACATAGTAGCCACTGCATCTTTTATAGGGACATGCAACAATATTTGCACAAGCAGATCGTCAGGTAAATTATTAATCATGTTTTTACCTTCACTTCTCATATAACCTAGTTAAGAACTACTTATACACCATATAAATTATCACTGCATTATATAACAATACTTTAGCAACAAGTATTTAAATTTAAAGATTTTTTTCCAAAACTGATATTTTCTATTTATTTATGTGTATATTTTCTATAGCTATATATATATAAAGAGATCTTAAAATATTTGAAAATCATAAAACTAAGAGAAAGAGAGAAATAAATAAGAATTTTAACATTTTCCAATCTAAATAATAATTTAAGTTCAGTGCACTTCTAAAGTTGTTATTATATAGCTATGTAATATATTCATATATATATACATGTAAAAATTATATAAAATATACCACTTAAATAACACATGTATTTCCTTCCATTGATACAAATTCAAATAATTTATAAGAGTTATTTAACACCAAAAATTTATTTCTGCCTTATATAACTATACTTTAGCAACAACTATTAAAATTTAAAGATTTTTTTCTAAAACTGATGTTTTCTATTAATTTATGTGCATGTTTTCTATAGTTATAACTATACATAGATATTAAAATATTAATAAAATTATAAAAATATGTAAAATTAAAATATATATAAATAGATCTTAAAATATTTAAAAAGCATAAAACTAAGAGAAAGAGAGAAATAAATAAGAATTTTAACATTTTCCAATCTAAATAATAATTTAAGTTCAGTGCACTTCTAAAGTTGTTATTATATAGCTATGTAATATATTCATATATATATATATATATATATATATATATATATATATATGTATGTAAAAAGTATATAAAATATACCACTTAAATAACACATGTATTTCCTTCCATTGATACAAATTCAAATAATTTATAAGAATTATTTAACACCAAAAATTTATTTCTGCCTTATATAACTATACTTTAGCAACAACTATTAAAATTTAAAGATTTTTTTCTAAAACTGATGTTTTCTATTAATTTATGTGCATGTTTTCTATAGTTATAACTATACATAGATATTAAAATGAACATGTATTTCCTACCATTGATACAAAATTAACTGATTATGAAGGTTATATGAAACTTTGAACTTAATTGTGTTTTAAATTTAAAAGATTTTCTTTTATTTTTGACAAACTATTTTCTATTGTCCCTAAATTTAATACTTACATTTTTTATTTTAAAAATATAAGAAGAAAACACTTTCCGAAAAGGGAAATTGTTAAAAAATGACTCAAAACTTGATTTTAAATTCAAAAGTGTACCCCAAATTCAATCAAATGCAAAAGTAACCCAAAATGCTATTGAAAATATAACAAACTTCTTATGAGCAAACAAAAAAATTTATTCAATTTTACCATTATCACCTTTTTGCCTGAAGTTTTCTCGGAGAAGACTTCAAGAGAAGTTTTCTCGGAGAAGACTTCCCTTTAAGTCTTCTCGTACACTTAATCTTAAAAATAATTTAAAATTTTTATTAAAAAAATATTTATATGAGGAAAAAATTGAAATCATGTAACTATAAACATTAATAAGTGATGTAAATGTAAATATTCTAAAATCGAATTATTTTCAACATAGTTAAGTGAATGTAGATTGAGTCATGATAGTCTTTGGTTTAGGTTGTGGTAATATATGTTGTAGTATTGTTTGTATTTTTAGGGTTAGATTTTTGAATTTTAATTTGTTTAAAATAATTTTTTTGACCTATATGTATTTACTTTTGTATATATTAATCACATTATAAGTTGATTTTAGGTTTAATGAAGTTTTTTTTGCTATTTAGTTAGTTATTTGATTATAGGGTTTTGGAAGACTTCCCGCCTAATGCAAAGTCTTCTGGAAGTCTTCTAGAAGTCTTCCAGAAGTTTTCTAATATATTAGATTATAGGGTTTTGGAAGACTTCCAGAAGACTTCATAATGCACTAGAAGACTTCCCGCTTAATGTGAAGTCTTCCGGAAGTCTTCCACAAGTCTTCCGGAAGTCTTCCACAAGGATTTCGAAAGTCTTCTCATGTATTAGATTATAGAGTTTTGGAAGACTTCCAGAAGACTTCATAATTTGGGAAGTCTTCTCTTAGAAGACTTCTCGGGAAGTCTTCTATATCGAAAATATTTAACCTGATTGAGATTTTTGTCTCCATATATAAATTTTTTTTACACATTCTCTTTCTTCCTCTCAAATGGCTGCAACAAAAATGTAATGTTTCTCACTCTAAAACTCTTCAACCTCTCTCTAATCTCTTTAGACTTGAAAACACCTAACTTTATATTCATTACTCATTTTTTCTCTTATGTATTCTCCCTAATTTATCTTGTTTTTGCAGATTTTTCATTACATGGTTGTCAATCTATAAATTTTGAATACGTATTTTTGGTGTGTTTTATATGTTAGATTCTAAGAAGTTGTATATCCAACTTACTATAACAAAGTTAAATGTATGACCTTTTGATTTCTATTTTGTGTTTGTCATAGTGTTCAATAGTTAAAGCTCTGTCTTTTTCGTGAATAACTCAAAAATATAGGGTGAATAAGACAAATGAAAATTTCAAAAAAATGATGGGTTAGTTTTGCATTTAACTTCAAATTTTGAGTCACTTTTGCAGAACACCCTTCCGAATATCTATATGTTAATGTTTCACTTCAAAAAATACAAGAAAATTGAAAATATATGTTCAAAAGCATAATTATCTTTTTTTAAAATAAATTTCACTAGCTAGGAAATCAAGTGTTTTCATAGCATGTACAGATTTTCAGAATTGTTTAAATTAGAATAGTGATAAACTATATCAAATAAGAGATTCATACTTTTTATTTTTCCTCGCATGTATTATGTAGCTCAAACACTTTGGAAGTAAAGATGACTTCATGAAAAAGAACAAACTAATACTTAAATATAACACTTCCACTGTTCAATAAAAATGTTGTAGGAAAAAAAAGATAGAAAGAAAATACATGCCTTGTCCTGTGAGAAAATAAACTTATTAATGCTAACTGTAGCACCTAGTTTACCCTTAAGATGTGTTGCATTGTCTCTGGGGAAGCATACGATAACTACATAATTGGAAATTTCAAAACAAGTGTGAAACAATTGTCTTACTAAGAACCAAAACCAAGTAACTAATGTGATGCTTAACAAGCGTGCACTACATTGTTTTTCTTTGGGACTATGAAAGTAGGTAATGCCTCCAGTCGCATGTATTTCTAGTACAAGCTAGTGAAAAAGACATAAGAGACACTCCATCACCTATAGAATGTGGTGAAATCTAGCCACAGCTACAGATCCAGCATGTGATGTACTTCAGTTTCACTAGGTGATACTCCCATAAAGGTTTGCACTTATCCATGGGAGAAATAGATATATTTGTTTTATAATCCTCAAGAAACTGATCATGATTTTCAATGTTCAGATCTATATTTGGAACAATTTCATGCTCTTCCACTTTTACTTTTGTAGGAATCCATCTAGCTTTAACTTTTGTGCTCACGGTGACCTGTCACCTACAAAAGTATATATGAACACAGGATTAACACTACAGGAAATAAGAGTTTTAATAACAATGTAAGATAGCAAAAAAAGAAGTTTGTGCTATTGTATTTTGGTGGCTGGAAGTATAATATCGTTTCTCTAACTAAAACGCTATTATATATGGAGCGGCAAAATGAAATTTGCAAGCGCCTATCTTTTTGGGATTTTGATCTTTATATTATAGCACTGAGAAAGAATAATCGTCCTCGCTGCTTATTTTTTTAATTAAAACCCGCGGAACAAAATTTTTTGGGGAAGATATATCTTTGACCAAACCAAAGAATATTGAACCCTTAAGTACTTTTTCATTACAACAAAATAATTCATCTCTGCATTTTCTCTCCCAAGGTGTTCTTCGTGAGATCCTTTCAGAATCATCAATTTCAGAATCGTCTTCTTCCAATCTCAGGTTCCTCTTCTGTTAACCCTCTTGTTCTTCGATCCTTGTCTCGATTTCCATTATCTTTCTCTTTAACTTGCATGCATCATGAAAATTAATTGATTGCTTATTATCTCAATAGATCTATATCTTCTTCCATTTTGCAATCTACAGTAAGAACCAAGTAGTGATTTTGTTTTTTTTAGGAACAAATTAATATGGGGCCGAAGACACGAGGAGGAATATTTATAAGAAGCAGACGTTCCCAAGGTCTGGAAGCAGAAACA